>MEHQ01001751.1:152630-208293 GCA_008828725.1 Saccharina japonica
CCCCCCCCCCCCCCCCCCTAACGAACAAAAAATTCTGTGAGATGTCGAAAAAAAAAAAATCGACCACCCTCGGCCCACACGAGATACGAAACGAGGTCGATTCGGAAAGGCCGACCGGAACAAGAAACGCGGACTACGAGTACAACACAGCTCTGTATACTCTACAACAACCCACGTAAACTCTCAACATCCGCTGGACTCTTTCAGCAGTAGTAGTTAATAGAGGTTTTCCTGGCCGGGTTGCTTTACTTCATTTTTTTTTTTCCTTAAAAAAACTCTCACCAGATAACAAGTCCCCTGCTCCCACAATCGCCAGCCGCTCTACTGTAGTTTTTGTGGAAACTCATCGGTGTGTGCAAATATATCAAAATGAACACAATTATCGCTGTGGGCATGTAAAACGGATGCGTATTTCCTCGCCCGGAACCCAAAAATTTCCGGGAAACAGCCTTTTTCAGCTTTTCGGAAAAATTTCCCCTATTTCCTCTTATTCTAGGGAAAAAAGGCGTGATTTTTGGGGGGGGACAAAAATTATCATCCCCGGGTGGCCAATGCACTACATGAAGCACAAGTATAAGATGCGTTCAGGCCTTCGGACAGTCATTTTCGATAATTTTCACTACACTCTATCTGCACCAGGCACAAGCCCCAGTATTAAATAGTATTAATAGTAGTAGCAGTTGCGCACAATGCAAGTACTTCTTGTTGAGTAAATAAATGTGCATCGGTTTGAGTTGATTTTTCACTTGTTCGTGTCCTCGTTGATTTCGTCCTGCAGCCGCAGCCATTTGATACTGGAATACTGCCGTAGTGCTGATACTCGTAGGGAATATACTTATGTCGCGAGGTAAATCAGCAGCACAAGGCGCAAAGCAGGACGTGAGCATTTAAAGCAGTGCGCTGCTTCGTACGCGTGTAGCGATCGCGACCTTTTCCGCGACCAAAAACTGAAAACATGGACGCTGGACGCCTCAACGAAATCCCAGCGTCCCAGCTGCATCTGCGCCAAGTTTACCCTTTCCATTCGAATATGCTAGCTCATATATATGATTCTATTTTATAATATTTGTGGTACATTCCTTCGATGATTCCGCTCGCCATAGCATCCAATTCCTCTGTACGAGTATGATATCTGTGTGACATAGCAGCCTACGTGGCGCTCTGCTCTGCTGCACAGCTTACTCGTAGCAGCGTTTGAAAAAAAAAGTGAAGAAAAATGAAAAAAACGGGGGTTTCCATTCAATATGGAGGCGTTATATTCCCGGGGATAGGGGACGCAAAAACAATTTCCTCTGAAAAAAAATATTACCTCGAGCCCTATTAATTTCGGGTAATTACCGCTACCGGGAAATACGCATCCCTGCCCGAGGAAATTAATTCTTGAGAGCTCACTGGGGTAAGAAACTGCAGCGAATGACAAGATCCCTAAAAATTATAAACGTCCGGTTTAAGAAACGCAGCGGTTGAAGGGCGCCCAGAGGAATAGGGCACGTCTCTTTAAGAAACATAGCCTGAGTGTGCCTGCAAAATACGACATTGAGCCTCAACGTCAAACTGACGTTTCTTAATAGCGGGCCCTAACTAAGCAGTACGTAGCTCGGGATCGAGCGTAGTCGAGTGATTCTGTCCGACCAGGAGCGAGGTCGAAACTTCAACTCTCTGATTGGCCGAAAGCACCACGTAGCTCAAACTATATGACATATGTTCGTATCCAATGAAAACACTGTAAGCAATACCATTGCGTAGCCACGAGTAATGCTCTAAAAGACGGTCTACTTTCGCACCTCAGAGGATTGTGCTCCTGCGCTCTCGATTCTTCCTCGAAGATGCGTCAACAACGCATGATCGCACAGATCCAGGTATTCCTCCACCGTAGCTGTTATGTTTCCGTTCTTCGGTGACGTGAACTGCCCAATCAGGGCATCGAGAACAGAGGGCTCCTCCTCGCTGGACGTTCCGACTGAGGGTTCCACAGCATTGTGTTCTGTCGACATGCGCAAAGGCGATGAGGCAGGCAGAGTCCCTCCCAAAGCAACATGAAAAGACCGAGGTGACCAGTGCTGTCGTGTTGGTACGAAAGGGAGCCAGCCTACACAGCAGGTGCTGTCCTTGGATGGTGTTTGAAATCCATTGGCCCGGGGAGCTTGGCCAAAAGTGGAAAAGGCTTCGGCTTGCCACCTCGTGAGTAGCCACCCACCCGAGGCAGCGAGAGATCTCCGCTTCAGTAGCATGTCGTCGCCTCTCCTTGTGGCTTCAAATCTCCACTCTCAGGGTGGTGTTGGGTTTCAGTATTGCAGTTTCGCGTTATTTCACAGGGGACAGGGGCAGCAAGCTCACTCAAAAAACGCAAACCGTTCCCGGTTCAAGTTCCTCATGTCCTTCCGCAAACCGGTGTGAGGTGTGAGGTGTGTGAGGCAGCTGGTGTGAGGGTAAAAGAGGGTGGTAGATAATCCCTCCTGGGACGCAGGGTTATCTATACGCTGTTCTTCTGCGTGGGATTCCCGGTAGCTGATGATTTGCTATTATTTGGGTGTTGCTTGGATCCGTGCAACTGGAGCGACGTGCCCGGATCTGCTACGTACGAGTACTTGTTCCGTGAAAAAAAAACCTGGTACGTATGTACAAGGGCTCCGCTCCGCGGGCGGCTGACGCCGCCCGCTACGCTCGCGCAAGGAAAGGGGCAGAAGAGGCCCATGATGTAGCGCAAGCAAGCACCGACTTGAAAATGCCAAGAGGTTCATGGTGTACAGCGAAGAAACGACGGACTTGACATGCATGCAAAACATGCTCGGGATGCGCATTAGCTCCATGCTTCAGGACAACAAACCTGTATGTTCGAAAGAGAAAGCACAGCAACACGGCTCACAGCTCGGCGCTGCGCTGCCTGCTGTGGTGTGTGTGATTTGTGCCTTTTTCGTGAGTATATGTATGTGTGGTACGTAGGACAACAACAACGAACGGTGGTACTCGTAGTACTTCCTATACTTTGTATGTATGAAAGAGAAAGCACGGCACAGCACGGTCGTCGAGTTGTGAAGTACGAAAAACAGAAAATCAACAAAACTGAGAAAGACGTCGTACACATGTTTACGTGCGTACGTACGTACATACGTACATCTATGGAGTACTCGTACTCGTACTCGTACTCGTACTTGAACGAAACGGCAGGAGCGCAGAACAAAAAAGTGGGAAAAAATTGGAAATCAATTTTTTTTTTTTTTTTTTTAATCCTCCGGCGGATGGGTCAAAATAAAGCTTTTTACGCCCTCCACACTTCCACGTCTCACTTCGTGCACTTGAAATCAATCGGTCGTACGCTCACACAGCTGACGTATTTTTAAAAATTTATAAAAACTCATAAAAAATTATTTTTGAAAAAAAAAAACATCAGGCCGATTGCGCCGAATAAACAAAAAAAAGTTGAGACGTCGTTGGCGTGTTGTCAGCGTTGACGCTCCCCGCCCCTCCGTGATCACCTCGCCATCGATTCGGCCCGGGTCGAGCTCTACTGCCTCTCTGCCCCAGTGAGCCCCGTGGCCCGCCTCGCGTGAAGCCCGGTGCTCACCGTGGCCCTCGTTCGCCCGCTCCATCATGATGGTGTTCAAACTGCCGGCCTTTCTCTTTAAATATTATTTGTTCCGATAAATAAGCACCGCATGATGAATGTTACTTTCTTTACACTATTATATAATAATCGGACGTGCTGCAGCAGCAACGCAGACAAAGCGCCTTCATGCTTCCCTCGTGTCTCGATGGACACTACACGCCTAGCCACGAAAAAGGCGACCGCGCTCCTTCCGCCCCCCCCTCAACTGGCCAGCGCCCTCCCATACCCGCGATGGCGCCGGGCTCGCCCGTGCTGCCGTGCTCTCTGGGCACACGCACGAACCCAAAACTGAAAGAGGAAGACGCCTCTCGCGAACTAAAGTATATAGGGAACAAAGCGAGAATGCAACGCTGAGCAAGTAATGACAGGAGGCGGTGTCGAAGTGGGAGCTCTGAGAAGCCAGGGATGAGCAATCCCTGGGCGAGATATTAGTAAGTAAGTCTATACAAGGGCTCCGCTGCGCGGGCGGCTAACGCCGCCCGCTACGCTCGCGGAAGGAAGAATATAACCAAACAATGTGAAAAGGGTAAAAGAGGAACATAAATTAGCTGCAACTGGCGACTTGATAATGCCAAGAGCTCCATCTGTATGTCGGCAAATACAGGACAAAGCGAATACCTATCTTCCAACACGAAAAACTATCGCGAAGAAAGCAACGCTCCCCTCCGAGGGCGGCTGATGCCGTCTGCTACGCTCGTGCAAGGAAAGGGGCAGAAGAGGTCCACGATGTGGTTCAAGAGGACGGGACTTGAAAATGCCAAGAGATTCATGGTGCAATGCAGCGAAATACGTACTGCTGTACGTACGTACAACCGTGTATCGTACTGCAGGACAGGAGTACTGGTATGTAGCATGTGGCAAAAAGCACCTACGACGCGACAGCAGCAGCAGTCGTTCACCACAAAAGTATAAAAAAAAGAGTACAGGCGACTTGCAAATGCATAGTATAGATAGATAGAGCTCCATGCTCCAGGACAACAAAGCTCTATATTCGAAAGGAAGAGAAAGCAGAGCAACACGGCTCACAGCTGCGCTGCCTGCTGTGTGGGTGTGATTTATGCCTTTTCCGTGACTATGTGTGCTATTAATAGTACAACAACAGCAGTAGTAGTATGGTGTGACAAACAACAGATCGACAACTAACTACAGCAACAACAGCAACGACAACGAAAAACACCCACACAACCACCCACCCATCCACCCACCCATACACCCAACATGTGCTACAGGAGCACAGCAGTACGCCGAACTATGTCAGAGCGGGGCCGGTATAGCGGACAAAAAACAAATGCCGGCATCGATTGCGGAGCCCTGGTAACACTATGCCGGCACCTATGCGGAGCCCTTGTATCGGACCGAAACAAAAAAAACTCATTTTTTCCCTCGATTTTTGTTTCTCGGAGCTTTTTATCTTGAAATTAGGCTAAGAACGGCTAACTCGCCCGGTTTTAGGTATTTTTCGATTCTGACCGAAGTTCTGGAGATCCATTTTTTCACTTTTTTTGGACTCTTAAAAAATATATATTTCGAAATTAGTGTGGAAAATGTATATCTTGAAATTAGTGTGGATATGGACAAAAAACAAATGCCGGCATCGATTGCGGAGCCCTGGTAACACTATGCCGGCACCTATGCGGAGCCCTTGTATCGGACCGAAACAAAAAAAACTCATTTTTTCCCTCGATTTTTGTTTTTCGGAGCTTTTTATCTTGAAATTAGTGTAAAAGCCGCTAAGTCGCGAAGTTATGGGCCGATTTCGATTCTGACCGAAGTTCTGGAGATCCATATTTTCACATCTGGGGGACTCTTTGAAAAAAAAATACTTGATCTTAGTATGGATGACTTGATTTGAGTATGGATGACTTGATGTTAGTATTGATATTTTTTATCAAAAATTTCAGGAAAGTTTCAACCATTCAATTGGTCGTACTCACAGCTGACGTATTTAAAAAAAAATTAAAGTAAAAAAAGTTGAAATTGCAATTTTAGAAAAAAAACACAGAAAGCCGGGAACCTCCGGAACCTCCGGAAAGCAAATAACTTTTGCTTCGGCAATTAGAGGCTGAGAGTGGCTGTGAGGTACCAAGATATGCCGAGGAAAGCTTCCGAACCAAAGAAGATAAAGTTATGTATTGATATATACGACGGTACGACAGTTTACGAACGTACGAACGAGTAGTATTCCAAGTCGTACTCATATAGCTTGCAGTTTGCAGCAATAACTTACACCAGGGCGGGGGTATGATACCTGGTATATATATCCCCTATACATCAGTGCCGTGATAATAAGAACTCCAGACCTCGGACAGATCACTGGTGCCTACTTCGTGATTCTTGGTCTGTAGATCTACTACTATTATTACTACTACTACTACTACTACTACTACTACTACTACTACTACTACTACAAACAGTCGTACTATTACTGTATGTAGTTCAGGTTGCCGTGTTGAAGCCATACATAATCTGTGTAAGATCTAGAACAGCATGTTTCCTGTGGGTTGGATCCCCGGCTTCAGATTTCCTGTGTCGTACGTAGTAGGATCTCTGGCTTCACTCGGCTCAAAAGGGGACCCTAGATACCGGTAAATTTAATTTGTAGGTGACCGTGCTATTTGTAACTCGCTGCACTCACAAATAGTACCAGGTAAGAAACAGGTACTCGTACACATGCTGTACTCCTGCTGTAATAGTATGTCTGTCGTACTGCTGTAGTATGTACATAAAAGGCTGAGATCTGAGATCCTGTTAAAATATGCTAGGTATGTCCCTGGCATATATATATGTATCCAGGCTGTGGTGGTTACTCGTAGAGCCATTCCGGCCATTCTTATCGAGAATTTTTCCCCCAAAATTTCCAATATATTTTTCCAGGAAAAAAAGGAAAAAAAGGAAACATTTCCAAAGTTTGGAAATGCTTCAGAGCGCGAAATGTTTGGAAGCCTTCGCGTTCCAATACATGGAAAAAAAAATGGAAAAAATGGAAATACAGAAAATTGCGCGAAAAAAATGTTGGAAACTTTGGAAAATCATGGCTCCGATAAGGCTTCCTTACCATTCTTATTTCCCATTTATTGGAGCGCGAAACCTTCCAAACATTTTTCCCTCTGAGGAATTTCCAAACTTTGGAAATGTTAATGTTTCCTCTTTTTCTTGGATTTTTTTTGGAAATGATGGGGAAAAGTTGCTCGATAAGAATGGCCCTTAGACCCCAGGGCCACCGATAACACCCACCCAGGGTATGCCTTGTAAAGGTATCCCCTCCTTCTGGACCGCGGGGTGTGCGTCCTTTTCCTGCGTATGGGATCGTATGTGCCCACTCAAAGTTATGGGCAGTCTCTGGGAGACCAGGGAGGGTATATTGTATACCTGGTATTCAATTATTGACCACCGGGAAAATTCCCTGGACGGTGAGGATCAATTCACCACATCGACCTCACGGTTCCAAAACCTAGGTCCTGCTGCCGGCACCATGGGTTAAGTTATGATTGTAGAGCCCTGTGCTACTACTGCAGTTACCCACCCAGGGCAAGGCTTACACCACTCTCTCCCCCGTCGTAGGTCCTTTCGGGGCGCGATATTCGCCCTCATGTACCGCGAGAAAAGACATGAAAGCACAACAAGGAAGGAAGTTCCGCGCACATGAAATGCATGAGCAAACGCGCTAAAGCCAGACATGTCCTTGCCAGACGACGCGACGTGTTAAAGGATATGTAATGGACCCCTGGGGTACTGGTGAAAGTTTAGTCAATTACGCACTCAGGGTAAGCTCTGTAAGACTGGGCATCCGCTACTTGGTGCCGACAAGGACACGAGTTCGAAACTCAGGTCGGCTTTTGCTGCGCGCGTGTCTCAAGTCTAAAGTCATTGTGTACCCATGGACCCCCCCCCCCAAAAAGGGTTTGAAGTTGAGGAGGTACGGAAAACCTTCCCCTACTACCTCAAGAAGACCCCGCCGTCCCAAGACGGGGGGCGGCGTTGGAAGGCTTATCCTGTGTTGGGCAGTTGGTTTATCCTTTTACCCCGATAGCACAGTTGGTAAAGTATTCACGCATGGCGTCGATGGTACTCCACTGCACACTCTAGTATCGCAAGAGCAGCGTTAACGGCAAGGCTGATTTCCTGTCCCGCCTGCCGCGACTCGTCACCGCGTACGATCGTAGTGATTCTAGTCGGCTCACTCGGCAGCCGATATTGATATCTACCTCGTTTGTGCTTGCGACCTGCGCACTCGCTCTTCACCAATTTCCGGCATCGGTTTGCGTGGGCTGGTACCCCGCCCTGATAGTGCCATCTAGCGTAGGCTCTTGCTCACTATTGTACATATCTTATGTCTCCGTAATCTTCGCGCAAAAGGGCCACGTTTAAGACCGACAACTTTTCTGCTCCTACCGGGCGATTCGTCGCTCGTGTTCCGTCCGTCGCTGTCTCAGCCGAGCTGTTAGTTCAGCTGCTGCCGACGTCGCCTTCGCTTCGGCCATTGCCGTGCCCCCTGTGGCCCGCACGGAGACCGCTGACACCCGCGCTAGACACAGCCCAGCTTGCGTCGTCACCGATGAGCACTGCACATGCCGAATCCGACGCGATCGTCAACCAGGCAACGTCCTCACTTTCCCTTGGGTCCCTTCGTCCCCTCTCACATCGCGGCCGTCTCCGTACTTTTCTCATCTCCGCTACTACATCTAGGGGCAATTTGCTGACCTCGCTGGTCTACGGCAAGCTCGCCAAGATGGTGACCTTGCCCGCATCCGTACCGACTACGCAGTAGTCTTCGTGGGTGGAGTTTAGTCGGAAGGCAACCAAGCTGCGAACAGGGGTTGTTGGTGTCTGCAATGTTGCAAAGTCACATAGGTAGCGTGCTTGTACTTGGAGCTCAACGTGGCGTAGACGACCCCGCAGCGCCGACTTGGTTAGCTCGAATGTGTTCCCATTTCGGCCTTTGGTCTTAGTTATGGTCTTCATTTTGTTTTTGCGGGTGTTCTCTGTTCGTCTAATCTTCCGCTTTCGTCTTTCGACAGTCCCAGGTGTTGGGGGCCAGCCGTTTTGCTACGAGTAGCACGTGTCGTACCTCTGCGACCGCACCCGCACTTCACCGCTTGCCACGTGTATAACATGTTTTAGTCCTGCCGACCCACCCCCCTGGTTGCTTCGTTTTGGGGGTGGATTATTGAGTTATATGGCCACCCCTTGCACGGCGAAGGGATGTGGGCTTTCATTTCGCATTTATTGGCGATATACTTTACGCCCCACCCCCCCTTGTGGAGGTAAGGTGATATCTCCGGTGTCTGGCGTTAGTCGAGCCCCTTACGGGTAAGCTCTAATTACTCTTCCTTATCCAGCGCTAAGTCGGCTGGCTTTATAGCCTTACAAGTGAGAGGCATGGTAAAGGGCTAGAGGAGTTGTATCTTCGATTTTTGTTGTATATAGTAGTTCGTGTGCCTATGCGTTTCCGAACCTTTTTATATGTATGCAAACTTCCCCCCCACACCCCTACGGCGGTAGGGCTACAGTGAAGCAAGCAGTTTCTGAAGAATGTATGGGATATATGAAGGCTTGTAATAAAAATAAAATATCATATATATGGGAGGCTTGTAACAAATTCAGAAGGGGCTAAGAAAAAAAAGGAAGAATACGTTATGTGGGGGCAGAGGGGAGCAGGAGTAGTTATGGGCAATACAAAAGAGTACACCCGTATATATGACGTACGTAACGGAAATGTTTCAAGACCAAAGAAATATGGAAACATTCCAGTCTTAAGCACTACTGGTACGTAGTGGTATTTCTTTTTCGTGGAAGTGGATGGAAGCTTTCAAAGTAATTCTTCCTTGCAAGTATGTCGAAGCTTCCATGGAAGTGCAAGTACATGGAAGCTTCCATGGAAGCCACCACTTTGCTCATAGAAGCTTCCACTACCTCCACGGTAACTGCTCCCTCCATGGAGGTAACAGTGGTGGCTTCCATATGTATAATATACCAGTATAGATCTGCATAGACTATGTCTAAACCGCAGACTATGCAAACATCCAAAATCGAGTCATGGAGGCGGAAAGTGCGGGCAAATACACGGGGAGAGAACGCGAACATAAACCCGATAAGCCTTGGTCGATACGTTGCTGAAAAACGGCATTTGAGTTGCATGCAGAAATAATCACGCGACGGCAACTCATGTAAAAAATACTGGTATGATGGAGTGACCAACACGATGCATGTAATGCGAGCGCTCGTGAAAGACTGAGGAGGCTTTCATACAAAAAATGGCCCGCTCAGTCAAACGCGAAAGAGGACGAAGTCGTACCCGGCACACGTACCGTTAGTAGCCCAGAAGGGCGGAAATAAAGGCACTAACGTCGGAAGGAAGAAGGTCATACCGAGAACTTGTGCGAGTACTCATATGTTCTTGGACTACAGTAGCAATATAAGTGTGAAGATAGCACGACATCCATGGGCCTTCAAGATGCCTTCCCGACGCCATACTCCCATGGATGGATTATTGACTCGACCATTGTTAGGTTACGCATGAAGCCCCCCCTATGTTTACAGTTCACCAACGCTCTCTTGACCGAGAACAGCGGAAACAAAAATTATACGCAAAAAAAGGAGACCACAAGACAACCCCACCCGCTTCGATACATTCTAACTCTATGCCTCGTCACTCAATCATCCAGCTGCGTAAGCATGGCGACTCCTCGCTTGATCCAATGTTTTTGAGTATGTTCCTCAGCGAGAGGCAGGGTGATGAACATGACGAAATTGGTGGAGTGCCCGGTAGTGCTAAGCGTTCCTTGGCGCACAGATGTCTTGTAGACCGGGCACATGTACGAATGCGAAGTGCCCCCCGTTTGCCCCGTGTACAGTTCCGGGGATCCCTTAACTTCGGCGATATCCGCTTTCATTTGGGGCAGAAGCTGCATGTATGGCATGCTCACAAACAGTTCCCGAGGTCGGGATTCGTCTATTGTGTGACGGCTCACGTTCCAACGTGCGCCCTCGAGGAAGAGTCCGCGGATATACGCTCCATCTTCTGCTTTCGTGGCATTCGCGTGTTTCATCTCGAGCGGCGTGAGGACTCGGAAATCGAATCCAGCTTTGTCGATAGGTACCTGGTGGTGGCGCCACGCGAAAATACACAATTAAGAACACAATTAAGAGCACGTATGCTGCGAGGGGGCGTGTGCTATGAATTCTACCAGTCGCTTTTAGTATGTTTGTGCTCCACGTACGGTTACACGCCTTACGCCAGTACTATTTTCGCCATACCCATACCTTGTGTTTTCGAGCAAAATTCTGCAACGTTCCAGTGATGAACGCCTGAGTGAAGAAAAACCCGCTCAGCCAAAAAACGGTAGGTGCCACGCCATTCTCCATCCATGACCCCAAGAATTCTAACCGAAGGAGGAGGTCTGTTACCCATGAACCTAGTGGCATCAGGCTTGGGTAAGCCGAAGAACTCCAGAGGACGGGAACCTGCCATCAATGATCAAAGTGTTGAGGGTGCCGGGGATCAGCCTGCGCAAGAAGCTGGACAGAACGCCAAGGCTAAAATCGAACAAGGTAGACGACTGGCACATTGCTGGCGGAGCAGCTTGTGCGTCAACATGCGACCTCCCCTACACAATACGAGTGAATGTTTGGCAAGCGTAGGAAGGACACAACGCAAAAGCGGTAACGTCCACGAAGCTGTCTGACCTTCCCAACAACCATGGAGTTTCCCATCTGTTCGAGCTCGCTGCTCATAACCACCAGCCCTTTGATCGCCTTTATCACTTCCGCCAGCGACTTCGAAATGATATTCGCCAGACCGTTGAAGCGAATTAGTTCTTGCGTCAACACGGTGTTCATCGATTCATCGTATCGAACTGGAAAGTCAAGAAGGGCGCGCTCGACGTCGAAAGGTGGCGGCATACGTGCCAAAATATCCTCTGCAAGCTCGGCCAGTATGCTGTCCCAAGATTTTCCTCCACCCCCTGCTGATCGAGGCTGAAGGCTCAGAGCTGAATCCAGCAACGAGTTTGTTTCTGATAGGGCGCACGACATGTTCGCATTGGCGTGTAGACCGAACACCTCAGGGCCTTCATTGTACGGAAGAGCCTTGATGTACTCCACGAAGTCGTCCTTGGATCCAACCGGGGGAGCGAAGTACGTGCCACTTGGACTGCAAAGACGAAGGGGGAGCTGTATTAATGGTGTGTTAGGCGATGACATATTAAACGCTGCCATCAGAACGACCAACAGCTCGAAAGTTAATTCGTGACTCCTTTTGGGACTTCAAAGGGAAAACATGTCCAAGCCAAATGGTGATTAGTGATTACAGCATCGCCCACAAAGGGTTCAAATTGACTACGTATGCATCTCTGCTAAGACCATCATTGCGCGCCGTACCTGAAGCGATATTGATCGTCCTGTATGTCTGCGCAATAGAAATCTGTCAAGATGTTGACAAGACATCTTCTGTCCTTGTCGTCGGTGACTCGCCCGCCATAATTGCATTCGCCGGCAAGATAAGCAAGTGCGGCATAAGGCACGGGATCTTCTGGTCGAAGGTTGTCGAGGAAAATCCGAAGCTGGTCCATCGAGATCCGGAGGTCCGGACCAGAGAAGACATACTGACCAGACGCAAACGAACGCCACGTTGGCAGACAGATGCTGTGTCAGTGAAATAAGCGAGGACATTGTAGCACGCTTTCCGGCATACGTTACGTCTGCATTATTGTGCTATCAGCGTGCAGTAGAAAAATGATATCGAACAAGTGTTTCGAAAGTTAAAATGCAATAATAGACCCGATGCGCATAAGCCACAGCCACCAACAAACGTCTCGAATTCGCGCGATGCTCAGGCTATACTTGCTAAACAAAATGTGATTGGTGGCACACACTCACGCCCGCATTTTTCACGGCTAACAGCGGTTATAATGAGCACCCAGGCACTGAACACGAATACGCACGAGTGCACCCGCACTTTCCATACCCATGCTACCTACGAGTGGTGTGTTGTTTTCATGGCAATACATAATAACGTGTATCACGGCGCTGGAAACCCCAAGACAAATAAAAACTAATCAGGAAGCGTGGCACACCTGAATATTCCAGCCTAGGGGTCCAAACTTTTTACGCTCACGGACAGTAGCGTGGAAGAAAGTCAGGCCAAAGAGCATCTTCTTGAACTCGCCAGGACGAAGGCACGTATCGAACCAATCTTGCTCGATGTTGTAGAAGGAACCCAGAAGATTTGCTCTCATACCCTGGACAGCGCGATTTGAGGCAGTGTCTCAGCGACAACAAAGGGTTGTCGAGAAGCAATCTGCAGCGTAGATCGTCTTTACTTCCCAGAACATGCGCGCCACCAAATTATATAGACAACCGAGGTACGATGCATACCCAACTCTGCCACGTATTGTTTCGGGTCAATGCTCGGTAGAATCATCAGGATCGGAGACGCTGCGGCTGCGCGAACACGGAGTGCACCTCCGACTTTCTCTTACATTACATGCATGGATGGTAGTCGAAACCGCAGCATCACGTGCTGATAGCGACATGTACAGCTGCTGCAATCACTCAAAGGCGCGGAATTACATTTGTCTACTTTGCATAGTATACCCCACCCTGTTGCATTGCGAACATCTGGACCAATCCAACGTTGTGGTGGTGTTGATAAAATGCGTTATTACCTTGGGGGGCTCGTTCGTCATTTTGACTCCATTTTGAAGGATATAGGAAGGAAAGTGCGGGCTTGGCTCGGACGTTAGCCACAGGCGGAACGTTTCGTGTACTCGGTCGGGAGTTAGCTCTTGGCACAGTCGCTCCAGAGTAGGCATCCACGATATGCATAGATGACAGTTTTGCAGGCACACCCATGTACCGCTGTCTGCTGCTTCTGAGATGGCGGCCTGTGCAAACGTTCATAGCCGGCGGTGCGAATATCTCAGATAAAAATGAACTCTATCAATTCACGCACAACGTCGCATTTTGGTTTATCGAGTACGTTGACACCAGCATACATGTATTGCTACGTACGCGTTGTAATTAGAGTGGGAACGCCCATAGTGTATCGCGTGGCTGGAGTCATTCGCCAAGAAAGGTCAAATGAGCCCTGTCGTAAGAATAAAGGTAATGTGACGCGTGTCGTTGGTCGCCTCCGAATCGATTGAAATAGCGACACTTAATAAAATCGGCGTCATGGTCTATCGTCGACAAAACTGACCTCTGCGAGAGGTCCTTGCCCCTGACCAAGACTGATTGACGCCAGCTTCTTGCCGCCGAACCCTAGCTCATCAGCAACTCTGAGGAGCTCCGTCATAGGATCCGCTCCCGGTGTGAGGACAAAAATCAACGGCGTTGAACAGCTGGAGTCCTCATAACATGCCCTCAGGTCGAACGGCGGCGGCTCGATGAAACTGGCGCCCATTTCCTGCTCAGCGCACGTCACACATTCACATACTTTAGTTGCGAATTTGAAAGTATTTCAACACATGTTGGTTCGCATTTGCCATCATTTCTGCCTATGCTGACCTCCATTACACACCGAAAATCTCGACCCGCATTTGATTCGACCAAAGCTATGCAAAGAAAACGGGAACATGGAACGCCAGGGCACGCGTGTCTTTACTTATGTATTCGTCAACCTGCTAGTGAGGCTTTTGCGCCGCTTCCGATGCCATGATCTAAAACTCCGGGCAACATGATCAAGAAAAACAAGGCACGCATCCACCGTACATATTGCCACAGCTGAGTTGTGCTCACCTGCGCCACGAACTTCTGCACGCCTGGTACGACGATATCTGGCCGAACCGCGCGGAGCAAGCAGAGTTTTTGGAATGGTTCGTAGTCTTCACCCACCACTTCCTCAATCTCAGCCAATGGATCTCCAGCAACAAATACATTCTCCCAAGCGCTCAAGCTCGATTTGAACTTCTCCGTGAAACCAGCCATGGTAGTAAGCTTGCCAGCGGCAATGATTTCGCCCCAGGTTTTGTCTGTCAGCCAGCCTTTGCCGTTTGCCACTGGGTTCGGCTCCACGAGGTCGAGGCTTGTTGCGCCCTGCAAGAAAAACCGGAGCTCCTCGCCATTCATGCGGTCCTCCCCTTGCATAATCTTGATCGATAGAAGGAAGGAAAACAGAAGCTTGTGTTTTTCGAACAAACTTCGACACACGTTCTTGTACAGCATCGCCGTAAAATGGTCGCTCAGATTGCGCAAGCGATCCTCAAGGACATGCGCCTTCGTCGCCTTGTCGATCGCCATCTCGAACAGGTTGATAAACCACTCAAGTGAGTACTACGATGCCAAACGAAATGGCAGACCACGATTTGACGCGACGTAACACGTAACGGAGCGGGTGTCAGAGTTACACGTCAGACGATCATTTCATTGTAGGCAACATATATTACGTACTTCATTACAAGCGCATTATGTTATCCTTACTCCGCGCATTGATTTTATTTTTGCGTGTGGTGTCTATTTTGTCACCTGGTACATAGGGTCGACGGTGCCTAGGTCTGCGATGCAGAAGAAGAGCTGCGAAGCCCGAAAAGCGATTGGAATATAGCCAGTCCTTGTCTTGGCAATTATTTCTTGTGTCTTCGCAGCCTCTTTGACCTTCTTCTCAATGATATTAGAAGTGACTTTCGATTGCGCCAGCGTCGATATCAACACCTGCCAGAAAAAAAACGAGACAAGATTGCACAATTGATATGTATTGATATTTTTCTGCAGTCAATGCACCATGATGTGTACGCTTCGTGCGGGTGCGCCTATCTACGCTGTTGATCGTGAACCTTGTAGACCGGTAGTCACGCGCTCCATCAAGAGATGGAGAGCGTATCGTAACAGTTTACCTCGTCATCAAGGATGTTGCCTTCGCTATTCTTTAACAAATCCAGGATGGTGTCCTCTATTTCCTTCTGGACACGTTTGTTTTCAGCATCTTCCAAAACCAGCTGTTCCCGACGGGCCTCCAGCTCTGCCTCCTCGCGTGCGACCGTAATTCCGAGCATCTGGTCCTCTAAGCCTTCTTGCGTAGCCATGAAATTCAGAAGGTTCACCTGATCCCAAGCAGTACAGCATGCCGACGGACGGTTGCTGACATATCAAGTTTTACCATGTATTGACGATTCTTTTTCAGAAGAGTCATTGGGAGGGACCAGGTAGGTGCGTATATTTGGTTGACAGGGAGATCACACCGGACACAACATATGTCGGGGGTATTACTTCAACGTCAACGGACGAAATAATGTCGGGCCTCGGTCTGAGGAGAAGTGCTTTGGGATAATCCAGATCGAACACTCGGTACACTCGGGCGTTGTCACAAATATGATCAATGTGTGCGTTATACGTTTTTGTCATAACACGTTAACAGAATATAGCGTACCTTCACACACAATTCTGGAGGGTAGTGGGGGTTGGTCATCTTGGTGCTGATGTATAGACGGAAGTTCGGGTCGTATTCGACGTTGTTGTCGCCCATCCGTATGGTCGAAATACCTCCCACTGTCACCACTTGTTTCAGCAGCACAGGCTCAAGTACAGGGTCTAGGCTCTCCGGAACATTCTCCAGAAGGATAGGAGACCCGAACTGGATGGCGTTCTCGATGGTCCGTACGAAGCTAGCCTGATTGGGGGGCATGGATGAGCAGGCAGAGACGTGTGTTCTTACACTTGATTTGATATTCTTCTCGGATTTAATAAATCAACGATGCGAAGTAAGATCGGCAACTAAAGCAGGGTGCTTGACAATGAGAAACGTCTACGAGCATACTGCCGCACTTCGCACCTGGTTTTGCTTAACCACCTTCAATTGGTTGTCACTCTCTCGCTTCTTCACCCACTTGTTCGCCTGCCCTTGCGGATCAATCATAAGTGGCCAGCGGTTGCTTTCAAACAACATAATCGCGTTGTCGATGCTGAAGCTATCGTTGGGGAGTTTGTCGATTACCCATCCGCGAATTTTGACGGCATCTCCCAGCGTTGTCTCCAGCCGGAAGTTTTCACTGCAGGGGATATTTTTGGCGCCTAATAATCTAGCCCATTGGGAAATAGCTTGTTCTCGGAATGCCGATGTGAAAGCCCCCATGTACGCGATGACCCCAGAGGCCAGCGTAATGTCACCTGCAAGAAATAACATCGGGCGGAGTGAGATTTGCCACTAAAACTGCGATGGGGGGGCTACATGACCTTCACTTCGGGTGGAACAATCGGTTGCTTGACTTTAAGGCCCGTGCCTACTAACGTGCGCCGTGCTACTGCTTCGGGTACACAACGTGAAGTTAGCATCGATTGCCATTGATCCGACACAGTGATCATCTCGGAACTATGATCGTGTTTGTTCAAGCCACGTTACCTGTGACATTTTCATATCGATTCTGCAGTTCGCTGGAGAACCTCGCCCAACTTGTCTTCTCTCCTCCAAGACCTGATATAAGCTGCTCAGCTCGGCGCAGCTTGTTGCCGCAGTCCGTTACCTGTGCAGATTTGTTGGAATGCTGCTTTTAATACCATGCGAGGCTCGACAGCCACAACCTTCGAATCCGCGAGACGTTTCGTGCTCTGAACACTCCTACACCCCTATTCTACGTCACCAGGGCTTTGCAGCTGTTCTTGTCAATGTCGTGCGCACCTGATCCTGTAGAGCAACTTTTTTGTCTTCTGCTTCTTGTAGCTGCTGCTGAAGCGTAGCAAGTTTGTCCATCAGATCCTGCAAAACACAAAACACGTGGTTGCGGCAAGATTACACACCTTGTTGTAAATAGACTGCAAATAGACTGAGTCGCGTATCATATCGCAACTCTGATTTGACACCATTTGTCAGCCCAATCGACTATTACACGTAGCGGCAAGTCATGGAATTTGCAGGGTTTGTCCTTTTGGTATCACCTTTAACATCGCCTGCTTCTCGCCAAGCTCCGACATTGCTTTCGCCAAAGTCGTCTCAGCCTCTGCAAGTGCTGCTCGCTTGGGTCCCACCACCTTGGCAATTCGGTTGTACACCACCATTGCGTGAACCCACTTGCACAGTCCTGCTGCTGCTACAGAACCCTTCTTGACCTTTTCCGGGTCGAAATCTGTGTCGTCTGTGTAACCCGTTTTTACCTGCAAGCGGCATTGGGAAATCGACGGTCGAGCGTGAATGCCAGCAGTGAATATAGAACATTAAGCTCACATTCCGCCAGGAATCACCTTTCTTGACGCCTGCGCCGCGACAAAATTCTTGCCGGCCCATCAATCTCTCACAGCTATTGTACTATTACGTACCTTCTCAACCATGGCTGAATCCATGTTATCTTTGTCGTAGTCCATCAGGTTCTGTAAGAACCTCGAATCGCCGAGGAGGTTCTTTTGAGCAGGTCCCCAGTAATCGTCGATTTTTTTTGTCCCCCCGTCGGGATTCTTGATCTTGTCGGGTTTTACACCCATCATGATGCAAACAGCCTCCATGACCAGTTTGACAGCGGCTGGAGGTTTTTTCATTGCTTTAACCTGTGTTGACCACGAACGTAAGATCGACGATCGACCGTGATGAGCGCGCAACATATCACTACAGTAGTCCAAAGCATGTTCGCATACACGTGACATTTTTGAGTGAGCACGCATCAATAGGCAGGTGCAACATCAAGGAACATATAACGGCACTAACCTCTACAATATCACCCTTAGACAAGCTCTTCAACGCAGCGACAGCCGATTCCAGTGCAGGGAGAGCTTCCGCAAGGTCTGTTTCGCAGGACGCTTTAAGCGTCCTTGATTCTTCTGCTTGCGCATTGCAAATCACCTCCTGCAAGGGGGGCGCCATGTGCAAGCAGAAAGGAAATATGTTGTTCGTGGCGATGAATGCGACTGGCTCGAAGGAAGCGAAAGCCGAAATACGCTCGTACTTGCCTCTTTTTCAACCACCGCCTTCTTCTCGTTGGCCACCTCCGTGTCCTTGGCTATTTGTACTAACAGCGCGTCCGTAGCGATGGTGGCTTCCTTGAGCTTTGGCTGCAGTTCTTCAAGATCAACCTGCATTTGAGCCACTTGTTCTTCCGTATCGGCAAGCTTGAGCAGGCCATTATCGTACCGCTCCTTGCGATCTTGAACACTCCTCCTTTGCCTGTGCAGCAAGTTCTACCCAGACGACGAAAGACACGACAGGACAAGGATCAAACAGAAACCTCTCGTTTTGGCTATACCAGTAGAAGAGGTCCCGGGAATGCAGCGGTCGTCAACGCTGGAGGGAGAGTCAATATACCTACAGTAAGAACAAAATCATTTTAAATCGAGACAAACGAAGTACCATTTCTTGCGCCATAGAAAATATTCCTGGACAAGAACGGTTGACAGTTAACAGCCCTCGAGAACTTACCTTAAAAGTGTTGATTAGTTCTAAGTACGAAGTTGGTGTAACGTAGTAAAAACGCCCCATTTCCCTCCGATATCTCTCGGCCATGTCTCTGGCCCTCTGTTGCATGTCGACACACACATCCACGACGCCAGCTTTAATCGATTCTTCCATATCCACAGCGTCCAGAAAATGGCGTGCGACACTTTTCAGAGCCTCTTGCGGCCACGCCACGAACCTGGGTAAACACGGACGGCGGTTGAATTGAAGCAGCCGTTTCAGTAGTCACGTCAATATTCCTGACACTCACTGCGTATGGTAACTTTTCCTCGTATGTACAGGTATCAACCAAGATCCCCACAGCTCACCAATCGATGGTGCAGCAGTTCACCAAGGATGGGAACATACGCAGCCGAGTGCGGAAGGCATCTCCAATTGGGCTCAGGCACAAAACCACGTGCAGATTGGTTCGTGCTCGTTCGATGAAGAAAGCGTAGACCTCGGTAGGGGATCCTGTGTTGATACCTGCGGCCTGCAAGATGTCGGCGCCGCGCACGTATAATACCAGGAACGTATGTTAAGGAGCGAGGATTACGGATTACGACAACATCTAACGTTCGAATGAATCAGGCCGGTGCTTGCTGACACTTCATTTCGACAGCAGCTGCAATGAAGAACGGTTGAAAGCCAAATACACAGGCGAGTCTGCTTTTAATCCACCGTTTGTTGTAGGGAGGCGGGTGCCATACCTGGGCAGGCTTGGTTAGCGCCTCGTTTATAGCCACCATCTCTTCGTTGTTAAAGAGGCTTGGTACTTCGCCAGTGTTGAGAATTCCGTTCACGTCTTCTAAGAACGCCTCGTTGATAAGCTGGGTATCATCCAGCAGGAAAACCGTGGGCCTGTGGAAAGGGCGCAAAAGCGACAAGCACTATGTTAGCCACGCTGAAAACAAGTTACTTGTTACAACCAAGTATTCTGGACACCGGTCTTCGTTCAACTGACCTGTTGTCTGCTCCGGCCATTGTTAAAACCTTCCTCAGGTCTTCTCGCCACTCCGCCATGCCGTACGACTTCGAGATTTCGATCTGGAATAGCTTGTAGTCAGCAACTGACACGGCGAGGATGGTGAGGGACTTGCGCCCAGATCCTCCAACGCCGACCAGAAGCGCATTGCCCATCGGCTGGCAAATTATTCGGCTGATACGTGCCACATGCTCAATAGCATTTTGGAACAACACCAAAGACATTGGCTTGCTGGTCATGGCATTGTGGTCTTCGAGGTAGTCTTCCATGGTCTTCACTAGAGCCACGTGGTCTTCTATCTCTTGGTACACCTTCAGTTACACAAACACGCGAACATACGTGCACTGGCTGATGTAAAGTGACGACGAGGGGAGAATGCCTCGCTCTTTGGACAGCGATCCCAAAGTCCAAATACGAGCTGGTTCCACCGAACTGCGAAACATCACGGCTTCGCACCTTGCGCCATGGGTTTTGAGAGTTAGGAAGCCAAAGTTGGCTGGTTGGTCTTCATGGCAATAGGAAAAAACCGAGGGTTGGACTTTTTTACTTCTTTATTTTTCGTTCTTATGGCGCAATTATATGATTTTTAGGGGTTTGTTTGGCAACTGTGACCTTCACGGACGCACGACAAAAAAAGGCCAGCCCTCACATTTTTCATGTTTCATTTGTTTCCATACGACGTTTAGGATAATAAGCAATTTTGGTGTTAAAAAAATGTTTCCATAGGACGTGTAGAAAATTAGCAATTTTGGTAAACAAAAAACAGGCCCAAAATGAACCGATAACAGGCCTAAAGTAGGCCTAATTTATTTACCGGGGGGTGTTTTTCCTGAACGACATTGAATGTCAACCAAGACCATTACCAAATCTGCTGGTGCCGCAATATCACGAGTCAAGCTATAAAGGTCGTCGTATGGTCACCAAAAAGGCGAAACTCTGATTTACGTCTGACGTCCTGAAGTTTCTTCATTTTTTGTTTCCACGCCTGGTTAAGTAATCTAAACGTTCAAGAAATTGCCCATGTCTCACGAACGTTCTGATTTACTAAAACTCTTCACCGACGCGCTCCCTCCCTTTATTGATGCGGTCATGTGGGTAAGTTAAGTGTCGAGTGATTCAACGTATTCAGTGTTTGAGGACCCGAAGGTGAAATGGTATGCATGTTACTGGATTCAACTCGCAGATGAGATACATCACTCATCGTGCAGCTGCAGAACAAGAAGGACTACGTTGGCGACAGGGGGGGGTGATTTTAACGGCAGGTTGTTCTCCTACTACGACTGTCGCAAGCAAGATTTAAGGCAGGTCACAAAGACCTCATTGAAAAAACAGGCATACACGAAACGGCACGGTACGAAACTAAACATAGTTGCGGAAGTAGCACGCAAACGTAAAGGCACGTAAAACGTTACTTCGCTCAGTCCCGTGTAAGTACATCACCTTGGGCTCATCTCGATTCGACGACACACATCGTTAACAGCTACGTAGGGACTCACCCTTCCACCCTTCGGGTCACTGAAGTTTCCGTACAGGAGAATATCATTCGCCCCTCGCACGCGGCTTTCATAGGCCAAGCTGAAGTGTGCTTTAACCTGACGGATGCATAATCAGTGACAGGTGTCAATTGTTGGCGCCCTCGAGGTTTTTACACCATACTGCCTGCGCAATGCTTGAGCTATAATCAACGAGGGGTTGTCGACTGCCTTTACACACCTTCTCCACAAGCATGTGGTTAAACCATGTCCTGTCGCTGTCATCCACCAGTCGGTCGTGAAATATACGCAGGCATTCGTGCCCCCATAGGCGGACGAATTGCTCTTTCTCGGAAATCAGATTGGCACTCCCTTGAAGCACGCCCTGGTCGAGGAACGGAAAAAATAGCCACGCCTAAGTTTTCGGGGATGCTTCATTCATTCAGTTCGAGAAAAAACCCTCAAGCAAAATTTAGCGTTTCGCTGATATCGCCAGGCCGATAGAGTTATGGCATCCTCACAAACTGAATGCATACAACGCCGGTCGATCCGGCAGTTTAAATGCGGCCGAGGAAGGTTAATGTGCGGTTTGATCGTTACTTTATTAGACCGATCCTACTTAACTAACTGTACACGCCGCGCGTCTTCTGGCGACTACGGCCAACGCTTGTAGAAGAATCGCGTGGACAGTAGATTGAGTGCGAGTACGCACAGTTCAACGAAGGCCGAGCGCGTACGGAGTGCTGAACCCAACGGGAAGAAAAGCGAGCAGGCCAGCGAGGAGGGGAGGACTACGTTTTGGCCCCGGGTCACACAGATCATGACATTGGGCTATAGAAAAGCTAAAGATGCACGCACTCCTCACCTGAAACACCTTGGAGAGGTCCCGCAAATTGAATGTGTAATGGCTCTTAGCAGGTGTCGGTAACAGATTGTCGGCTATTGTGTTGTAGATGTCGAGTGTTGCTGCCACCATATTTGTGGCGACCTGTTACATTACCCGTCGGGACATTGGGGACATGGGAAGGACGTTTACATTTCCTGTACGTATATAGGTTCAGAACAGCAAACTCGCTCCGAACGGGGTAACGACTGCCTCATGACTGGAGTATAAAAAGCGGTGCGTACCTGTTTAACAGCGGAGCCGAACCCTTGTTGGAGGAACCATTCCAGTATGGTTCCAAATACCCGTTGCAGCGACTCGTTACTGAAGGGCACGAAGTTCAAGAGGTTGAAGTGCCGAACGTAGCGTTGAGTTATACTTGTGCGCCCCCCACCCGGCGGGCCCATGGCAGCGACAAATTGCACGTCGACAAGTTGCCGGAATGTGTTCTCCTTGCGGTCGTACCATCCTCCATGGTCCATCCACTGCCTCAATATTTCAATTGGTGGTTGTGCGCCGTATGTCTCCTTCGCGGGCATGTTGAGGTCATCTACGAAGATGACGCATGTAATTCCCAAAGGAGGGCCAAGCACGCCTTTGCGACGCTTGTCGAGCTTTGAATCAATGGTGTCTTGAGTCTGCGATGGGAAAAAAGGTTGTATGGTGGAGTTAGCTTAGTAGTGTAGTTGTGGCTGGTGGTCCGATCGAGCGGCCAGGAAGCAAGCACTCTGGTCGTTTCTTGACCTGAAAGCTTGTGTGGGTGATTAGTGATTGGTCATAAATGCACGAGATTTGGGCACACGGCCTGGTTGACCCATCAATCGTTCACTGGTCTCGTTGCCGCTCTTACCTGATTTGCAGAGGTCTGCGCAGAAAAGTTCAGCATTATCGAGCTGAACTTTGGCCCCATGCCAAAAAGGAGCTTCTTTTTCGCTGTTACAGATTTCCCTGTGCCCGTATCTCCCGTGCACAGAACATGATGCCCGTGAACGACCAAGCGGTGGATTAGGTACTCATTGCGCACTGTGTCCATGGTAGGAACCACAATGCTGTTAAACGTCGCGTCTCGAGGTATCACGAACTTGTCTCCCTGTTGGAAAACACCACGCGGGCAGCCGATTGAATGTTAGTTGCCTTCTACCATGTCGCAGACCAAAGGCTCTCCAATTGCACTTGCAGGTAAAGACAACAGTCAGCATGTCAATACATCGCGGGTTGGTTCGCCATCTAAACTCTGTCCCAACACTTGTTGAAACTCACCGCCTCCAACCACGGTTGCCATTGCCCCTTCTTCGCGTCAAAACGAAAGTCATGGAGAAGCCTGCCATCATCTGGAGGCAGGAGAGCAATCGGTCGATCACGTGCAACCCATGCCCTGTTCTTCAGCAGGAAATCCTGGTGTGCGCCACTATTTTCCAGACCCTTATCCTCCATGACCATTCGGAGATACTCTCCGAATGCCTGTCTCCCCTTTCTGTCTATGCAAGCCCCTACAGACCATATCAAGGACTTGACGAACAGACACTCGAGAATCTTCGTCATATCCGATCCGAAACCTTCGGGTGAATCTAGTAGTACGCCGACCAGGCGAATCAGCGATGCGGCAAGCTCCTGCGGGAACGAGATAGACGCAGGAAAATAATAAAATGTGAGCGGTAAGCCAGTGTCAACAAGCGCTTGGATTAGTCGAGACCATTAAAAAATATAAAACTCTCGGATGCAATACATACAGGATACAACATCAGCTCGCCCAGTCGAAGCGATGGTCTTTGGTGCTGTCATTTATGTGATTCGCTGTGCAGAGCAGTGTCACAAATTGGACTCGATGCGGCACGCAGGTGTCACGGTGTAACACGCTCTTCAATGAGGTATATACGAGTAGAAAATAAGTGTGAAGTCATGAATATAGCACCATATGGAAAAGTATACATTTGGCATTCACGAAAGGGGCGGGTGGCGTTACATCTGTAAGGGGGGCGAGCGTTTTCCAACTCTTGTGCGGCAGCAATTTTTCAATGTCTCACCTGGCTAGTGACTGGTGTAGGGATAACGCATTGCTTCTGCACGAAGTAAATAGCTGCAGGAAAAAGCCAGTCAAAGAGCCCCACAATAAGTGGGCGGTGCTCTTCGAACGTAACGGGAAGACTGTCCAGCCATACATCTCGCAAAGGCTGCCAATCCAGGTTCCGAATCTCGCAAAAGATCATGCCGACACGGCTAACTGTGGCCGGAGACGCCTGCTCGAGATCCTCAGCTTCGAACATCATCGTCATCGAGTCACTCATCTTGATGATCTGCAAGACGGACAGCAGTATATTCAAGCACAAAAAGTGAGGAGTGACATTATGAGAGCCGGTGTCCATACATCGGTACCCCCGCACGCAGCACAGGGAACAGGACGTGAAACGTTCATGAGAACGACCTACAGAATACGCGAATACGATCAAAAACAAGTATTTCAGCTCATGATCATGATCAAGCTTGGCCGTTATTCACCTCGCCACTCATTAGGCACAGCTTTTTGTTGTCGTCCAGTACTGTGTTCATGTTCTCAATCCACACGGCATCTACAGGTCCGTCGAACATGAGCCATTTGCGGTCCGGAGAAGTGTCTTTCGAGCAGTTGCGATAAATCACGGCAAGGATTCCATCGCTCCACTCGTGAGTACTGTCGTCGAAGTTCCCGTACAATTGCCCGCTCGAAATCGACTTCGGGTTCATGGTGTGCACCTGATATGACGCAAGGCGAGAGGTCAGAAGGCAAAGATGATCACGTTAGGTAGTTTTCCGAACGACTGCAGTTTTAATATTTGAGAGTGGCTCTTTACAAACATCCAACTTGGAAGAGAAACAGTAATTACCTGGACACGAGCGAAGTCCGTTGACCCATCTTCACAGCACCGGGACATGGCGTGGGCGAGCGTGTGGACAGTTGTCGTTTTGCCAGAGCCGGTCTGGCCGACGATCATCACGCCATGCCGAACAAGAACCATCTCGTATAGCTGGACCACTTTTTTCCTCCACGATGCCTGCGGCATAAGCTTTTGGGCATGACCCGGCGAGATGGATATGCCTTCCTTGCACACGGTGTCAATACTCTGCAAAAGAGGTCCGTGATTCGATTCACCAAGCTCCACGCCAGGAAAAAGATCGCTTGTGATCCCTTTGAACAGCGGAAGGTCTTCAACAGTAAACTTCGGTAGGTTAATATCGTTAACAGAACGAAGTACAAGTCGTGCCTCGGTCCAACTAGGGTCATCACCTAGTTGCTGCCGCAGGTTCCCAGCGGCCACCTGAAAAAACGGAACACGTTCGTTCATGTTGTTTGATTGTGGTTCTGGTATTTGTGAAAGTGGATGCAAGCACGCAAAATCGCGCCATCAACACACAAAGGCGGCAGGGAAGTACCCGCGCGATGACGGCGATACCACAGACCTGTGCATCCTGAGCAAGCCTTTGGGTGGTTCTAACGAAGACGGCTCACCAGGATGGAGTTGACGGCGCGCATGCCGTAGTCGTAGTGCTTTTGGCTTGAGAGCTGTTCAGAGCATAACTGCAGAACCCGGACTAGCTTCTGGGCATTCTCTCGCGCGTCTTCGAAGCCGAAAGAGTACAGCCGAATCTCCGATATGAGAGAATAGTCAGGAACCATCATGGCACAAGGTCGAAATAGCGCCTTGAGGTTGTCGGGGAGCTCTGCTCGCCCCGCATATCCCGGATTCATGGTAATGAAAGCGTTAGCGTTGCTGTTGATCTTCATGAAGGTACCTTCAAAGTGGAACTTCTCCACGCACGCTTTTTTGGCCTTGTTGATTGTCAAGATTTGTTGTGCAATCACGCTTAGAACCTGCAGTTGCCAGAGGCGACAGGGGCACAACAAGTGAGCGCGCACCCATAATAGATAGTTGACAATGCAACACGGCAGATACAATTAATGGAATCTGAAAAGTAGAACGCATGGTGTTGTATCTGAGGGCCGCTGCATGACAGATGGCCAAGGGCGGATTGCCGTCCGGGGCGTATCGTGAGAATACAGTCGGAAATGATTTACTCTGTGTCGTCTCGAAATCGATGGCGCAAGACACACCTCGATATTGATGCGATTAAATTCATCGAAGCAGCACCAAGAGCCGCACCCCGCCAGGCCCTTGAAAAACTTGGCCATAGCGAGGTAGTCCAGACCGTCGGAACAGTTGAATACCACACACTGCATGAATGAGACGTTGTCAGAAAGAGTTCGCAAACATAGCGTCGGGTCAACGGATTGCATATTTAGAAAGCGACGATGTATCACGCAGCTTGCGAAGTTGAACATCGACCGGTTGGGCGAACTCATAGCTGACGCACTTTGTAGTTTTTGTAAAATCATCGTGTACAAACCTGAATGGCTACGGCCTTGGATAAATCCTTCACGGTTTCGGTTTTTCCTGTTCCAGCTGGACCCTCAGGGGCTCCTCCATAAAGTAGGTCTATGGCACCGATCATTGTGCGGTAGCATCGATCAGTTAATGGTGTTATGACGAGACGCATCGTGTTGCCCAAGTACTCATATCCGTATAAGCACTTCGCATTCACGATCCGAGCCACCAGAGTGTTGTCTCCTTTCTTGACGGCTTGACCGTCTTTCCACGCAGCAACCCAATAGTACCGAAGCTGACTCATCCAATCGAAGTCATCTTCGTGGGAGACACCAGCCTTTATCATTTTGACGACAGTGTCCCGCGCGTGAACGTCAATGGTGCACAGCGCTCCAAGTGTTTTTCTTTCGAGACTCGAAAGGCGCCCCCGTACGAGCACCGTGATGCTGCGCAATTGATGGTTGAGCGTTTCCACGTTCTTTTCCAGGCCTTTGACGCCGCCACTTTTGATGGCTGCCGCGACATCTTGGGTCCAGAACACCTTCCGAACGACACGAAAAACGACAACCCGAGGGGAGAGTGTCTTTGCTGGTACACGCTGCAGATGATGCATGTAAGGCAACTCAGTGGCGCGGTGGTTCACACGTCTGTACTCACACGCTTGGTATTAACCAATCTCCCGATATCGCAATATGTGCGGCTGTCCGCCTTTACTTTGTCACACCTTCCGTTCGCTCATACTATCAATACTAACAGTCTGCTCGGACAAGGACGTTGGTCATGTCTATACTCCGTGCTATGGCGTCGCTTATATGACTCTAGGCGTATTAAGCATCGCTCCCTCACAAAGACGCCTACATTGGCATAGTGTTCACCTGGCTGACCCCGAGCACTGCCTGCGCTGGCCAGTGCAAGACCCACTGCTCACGGGGGATCGTTGGGTATTCTTTCAGCGATAGTGTAACCTGTGTTCTGACCGATTTCCATTGCATTGCCTCCAATTCCAGGAGCCACCGCTCAACATTGCCCTTGTTGGCCGCACTTTCCGGATCCACTGCACTATCCAGCACAACTGTCTGCAAATGGAACAAAGCAACAACATGTTTCAGTTCATACTATTAATAGCCGTTGTGAGGCTGGCGAGCGCATCCACTTGCGTGAAGACACATTGGGGCTATAATGTACAAAGTGTTTTGGGCATGGAATAGTTCGCCACGGCATGAACTCCTGAAAGACCCATCTTCATGCAAGCCATAGACATACCTCTCCCTCAGCGGATGCCATCTCAGTGATTTTCAGGTCCTCTTCGAACTTGCATTTGGCAATTCCCTCAAAAGCCTTGTTGAGGTGTGGCTGCACTGCACGTGGTTCTTTCGTCTGCGAAAGGATTTCTAGTAGCTCATCGTTCGACAAGAAAAAGAAACGCGGAAAATATAATCGCTTCATTTCCAGGTAGTCGCTCAATCCCTGCGCGTTGGGGGCATGTGGCAAGCGAAGCGACACGGGACAGCTCAACGTCATTGGGTCATCGTAGTAGAAGAGTGTTTAGGTGTGGGGTGTACGCACGGTCAAAGTTGTTTCGGAATACCAAGCGTATCGCGAAATTTGCGTTTTCAACAGCATGCGTTGCGTTCTTCACGCACATGATATATAGCATACAGTAAAGGTAGACTCTACGTACTCCAAATACCTTCTGGATTTCTTCGAGCTTTTGGTTGGCTGCCTTAAACTTCTCCTCGAGTTTCTTATCGACATCTGCTTGGGCCATGAAGTTGGGGTCCTTGTTCGTCTCCTCCATGGTCTGCCGGGGAGGGGGCCACGATTGAGAACAAAGCCCTAAAACAATTGACCTCTATGCTTCTTGAACGGAGGAAAGTCTTTTTTCACATTAAAGTGGTAATGTACGAGGCGGGATAGACCTAAGGATCGACTAAATACTGTTACTGTGTGCAGTTTGTCTTCAATGCTTGGGTCACTCAGAACTCGCTTGATATTCGTTGATCAATTCGCCCTAATGTGTTCTGAACGTTTGGGGCGAAACACAAATATGTTATTGCATAGACAGCAGCGTGCAGTTTGTCTTCAATGCTTGGGTCACTCAGAACTCGCTTGATATTCGTTGATCAATTCGCCCTAATGTGTTCTGAACGTTTGGGGCGAAACACAAATATGTTATTGCATAGACAGCAACGCCTCCAGGAGCGGCCACCACGAGATGGACATGAACCCCTTCTCATTCGTGCTTGGTCCGTGAGCAACCTCAAGACTCGCGACGGAAACGACCGTTTAGACCCCAAGACTCTCAGTCTTACCTTCTTCCAGAGCTGGTCCACGCTGTTGAACCTTCGGGCCTCGGTCGGAAGTTGCCGCATTATATCTTCAGATGAGAAAATTGGTTCAAGGTATAACCACGTTCGTTGGCAACTGATCCATTCATCCACCAGTCCTTGCGCGTACTTCAGCCGGAATTCCCAGGCCTTTTGAACGGAAAGCAGAGAGAGGCGTGGTTTGGCATCACGCGAAAATTGGCCAGAGAGAGCGCCGGTCTGCCACAACACCACTAGAGCAATCGACAAATACACGCTACCTAAAACAAGTAGTCACCTTGCATTCAGTCTCAATCGGAACGATGTACGGGGAGCCTCGCATAGTTTGGGTCTTGACGATGTGGTCGTCGAGAAGGGTGACAATCTCGTCCACGCCAGAGACAAGAAAAGTCCCGGTCTCTTTGTAGGGTCGAACTTCGAACTCCAAGCTAGCCCATTCGTCTTTCATTGCGGCCAGCGCTTTTTCTAATCCATATTCCTTCTCCGCAGCGACGCACACCTGCAATATCGTGCCAAAAAGAAAGGAAATACATCACTCAGCTTCCACGCTGTGCCGCTGTAAGCTAGAATACCATTTAGTTCGTTAGGTAGAAATATATCAATCGCGGGAAAGTTTAAACACGTTAGGTAGGATGTTGAATGTTTTGCACTGACCTCGTGAATAGTCTCGATGTGCTGTCCGACGTTTGTGTCTACCAGCTGCTGCAAAGTCAACTCCTCGTCGGGTTCGATGGTACTCCCGGTCTTGTCGCTCAACGTTTCCCAGTGTCGTGACTTCAACGCTGGGCTAGCCAGGGCCTGCCACAGGAGTGAGGTGAGGCACGAAAACGAGATCGCACGGAGACGTCACAAAGACGGCGTCCAGGTCATGATGATACTGCAGTTCGGTTTCTCTTGAAACATGGCGTTTCGATACGAACCCGAAGCAGAGGGCAAGAAGAAGACCGTGCGCATTGCAACGGAACGTAGGTCCACCGACTCGTAAGCCTTGACCGAAAAACTCATGCCAGTGGACTGCGATGGGATTCCTTTTACACCGCGTATTCCGCGTCGTCGTCTAAAATCGTGTCAAGAGTCAGCAGTCACACAAAGACGCGAGGGTCATGCAAGAAGGGCTTCCGGCACCTGAATGACGGGGAGATGCTCTCTGAATGCGGTAGTGTCCTCCCTAAGTTGAGCAGCGCACTGAGCTGCTGCAGGGAACTCGTTCTCTAGCGACTTGCTCAGGCGGTAGGAGCTCTTCCACCAATCCGTGACATCGCGCTCAATGTTGGCGCCATTGAGGTCTGACGATAACAATATGGGTGATTGGTTGGTCAGCATGTATGGGCATGCGGGGAGGTTCAAGCGTTTGGGCAGGACGATAAGCGTTTAGGCATGGCATATAAGTCAGCGGATTGAGGCAAATACAAATGGAAGAAGCAACGTACCGAGGAACGATCCATGCAGCCACTCCTTTCGACTAGCTTGGAAGTCTGAAATCATGTTCCAAAGTTTGTAAAATGGCTCCAGCTGCTCTTCGACTTTGCTCAGCACATGGTATTCAGTAGGTGGGAAGCCGAATACCTGACGGTAAAAGTTTACACACGAGGAAAGCACGGATGCAGTGAGTCGCACCGAACGGTAGGGGACAGAACCTTCTGTAGTGTTGCCACCGGGCGGTTGTTCAAATGCAACCATGGCACATTGGGAACATACTATTATACTGGTACTATTGATGACTGATGATGTTCTCACATTGGCTCATTTCCCTGAAATCCTGCCTGTGGTCATAAAACAGGCTGTAACAAAACAAGCATCTCGAAGGGGGAAAACAAACAAGTACGAAATAGTGCGCACGGCTGTACCAGTACGCAAGAGAACGGCACTGGTCGAGCTGTGGTATACCATCCCGTATCACTTGTAACCAAATAACACCAGGAACATATCCAGGTATTGTATGTGCACCCGAAAAAAGAAAAGAAAATAAAAGAAAAAAACCGAAGAAGGGCGAAAAAAAACAGAAAGAAAAGAAAGGAAACATAAAAGAAAGAAAACGAAACAAATTATCGCTCAGGGCGCAGGCCGGGTCCCAAGGGGACAAGGTTACTGTTTGCTGGTACGATCAGTCCTATGATATGCACAGCTGGTGGACCAACATAAGGACGTCACAAGAAGACCAGACGGAAGACAAGACAAGAAGAGGGTAGAGGCAAAGAGCTAGTAACAAACAAAAACGAGCAGTCCTGTATCTAGCTGGTGGGTCAAGGACGACACAAGAAATACGAAAGAGGATAAAGACAGACGGAAAAAAGGGAGGCTAAAAACGTAACAAACTACCATAGGTATGACAAGGAAACTCGTAGCAATTGTTGCAGGGTGAAACACGTTGTAAATGCACACCACTAACCTTTTCCCTGGAGTTGAAATCCTCTGCCTTAGCTTTGGCCTCGTTTATGGCGTCCTGGATGCTGTTGACGTAGTCAGTAGTTGATTCCTGTCGGAACGCAAAAATAAGCCAAATCAGATGTTAGAAATAAAATGCTGCTCTAATCTTCGTGAGCTAGATCGAAACTCCTGCAACGTTCACAAAGTACACCAGTCTACACTCATTACGAAAATTCTCTAGACTTGAATAACATTTCCTAACCAACTCGCCATTTGTGAGTAGTCTCCACACTCTTTGGCTTGCGCGACGTCCACCTCGAAGCGCTCCAGAATTTCCTCAAATGTTTCCATTTCCAAAGCAAGTTTATCCATCATCCGCACCTGCATAATGTACAAGGAAGAGAGCCGCTTGTTTGTGGACGTCAAAATGTAAAAACATGGTCAGCGCAGTACAGCGGCCTTGCATGCTTCGAAGTAATCTCACACCTTCACGCACTATCAATAGCTCTCACCTTGTCGAGTTCTAGCGCCTCCTCGGCCTTGTTTGCGGCGTAATCGACCATCTAATAAACATGCAAATCGTCAAGATGGCGGAGAAAAGACAATCAGTTTATTGACGGCTCAGAGTATGTTGACAGTCAGTGGTCGTCAAATGTCAAAGGTCTAACGCGCATAGTGTTTTGCAGAAGGCTTCGACGGTGCCCTGGGTAGGGAGCCTGCTGGTATGGGTTAACTGCAGCAGCCTACCACCGTCCACTCCATTTACTTCCTCGTTCAACCCTGTAGCTTCGCAACTCTTATTTCCCACAACACCGGTACTGGTAGCGGTGTAACTGCTGCAGCTTGTTACCATGGCGTTTGTCAGGGATGGTATGAAATATCTTGCCTTCCTTTGAATTCGTATCCCTTGGACTTGAGAGTCGCCAATCAATTTCAACTCAGAATAACAATTTATCCGCACGCATTATTTGTCGCACGTTAACTCATTAGATCTACGCCTGCTGCCGGCAGGTTTTCTGAGCGATTATTCCATTCGTAGTGAGTGGTGAGAGAGTGCTACTGTTGCCCTTCGCAGGCAGTATCCCAGGACATCCCGGTCGACCAAGCGAATGGTGACAAGACTACGGCCGAATACTTAAGAGTTAATATGTTTTTAAGAAAAAACGTAAATGTGTGCGGTCAGTGAGATCAGAAGCAACGGGACCCCTCCCGCCCGAATATCGCGAGGGAGATCCCGGCCATGCGGCAGACGTGTGAGAGTTACGTTATATTATGTGCCACTCTCGCCTAATTAGTTGTATTTTCCTCATTGTCAGGGTCTCCTCTCATAGGTTATTTTTCTTTGCCGCTTGCAATTGCATACATGTACATACACTGCTACCGGCTGTTGCTTCGGCTAGTGGCCATTGACTGTAACGATGCCGTTGCCCTTGATCTTTTATATTTCCCGGGTGGTGTTTCGTCCACATCTGTGCCCCAAACACATGGCATTTACGTTGTGCTGTACCTGGGCGTTCATACTACGGCGAGTCACTACATAGCTGCCCCGCTGTTGTTGTGGCATTGCTACGATGTTCAAAATATTTCAGTATGAACGTATCTCCATGGTTATATCTTTGGCTATTTTAATTCGCCTGTTTTTTCACCTGGCCGCGGTGAAAAACTGCTCGACGCTCTACAACTTTCTAAGGCGGTGGCTGATTGTATTTTCTCCTCCATCATATGACCACACGAGAGCGTTCTACTGTTCAAGTTTCCTCTTTCCTCTGCAACCCGTACATAGCGTGTACCGGTTTTTGTCTTGGAGCATATTCGCCACCACTAGCACCATTCGATTGTATTCGAGCTTAAGTCACTACCCCCCCTCTTGGTGAGGACGGCTGTACTCAACCCAAAACAGAAACTCGAAATAAATGTACACCAATGTCGACTTGATCAGACGCATCACGGTGTACTTGACACCCTTGCTGCTAACGGGATGAAAAGCCGCAAGTCTAACAGGGCACTCGGTGGACGATTTGAATACCCGGCGTCGTGCCTTCTACTTACATGTCTTCTAGAGCACTTTTTCCATGTATGGCCGGCACGTATTGAATTCGATTGAAGGTGGAGATCTGCCGAAGAGGCAGAACTTCAGCACTATCAGGTGGCAAAAATCTTACCGACGGGTAGTCCATGGTTTTCCACGAAAGGCGAATGTCTTCCTCGGACATGCGGTAGTTGAATTCACCCAGGGTTCCAAGGCGCGCATGCACTCTCCGGACCTCCAAAACCAGCGCTGCTACCTGTACATGAGTGAAGCGAACAAGTTTCTCGGTTCTGCTATCATCCATAGCAATTAGGAAGGAGCAGCACGATGTACATTCCATCCAAAAACCATTCATGCACGACGACGTGGAGTTTCAAAATCATGGTGTGGTTCTTCTGTACAGTATAACCCAATGCACACGTCGATTATTGGTGAGTCCAACAGAGCTATCCAGCACCCGCGGTTATCGCAAACCTACCGCGCAGCCAAATAATTAAGTAAAGCCACGCGAGAAGTTCTAACCTCAAACGATGTACTTAGTGTCCAACCTGTTCTTTGGAGTCGGTAATGAAGCAACGAAGAGCGGCCAAGTCTGCCTCGTTCGTTGGCTTTTCCGCGATTCTCGCCAGGATTGAATCGTAGCGAGATATAATGTGGTTGTTTTGCTCGCGAGCCTTCGAAACAAGAGCTTCTAGCAGAGCATCCCGTACTTCCAGCGCCTTTTCATTTAGCTCCTGCGAAAAACGAGAGCCCGACATCACCAAGTGAGTGCGGAAGTGGTGCACGAAAAATAAATTTGTCGCAGGAAAAATCTGGTTCGCGATAAAAAATGATAATTATATAACGACAGCTTCATCAATGACATACAGCAGTAATTATTTGCGCTTGGTGCCCTCACCTTGGCAGCCTCTGAAGTCTCGACACGTACAAGCTCGAACAGCTCACACTTCAAAGAGCACTCTCCGATGGCCACTGAAGCGTCGTGTAGCTCACGGACCCTAGCAAAGTAAGCTTCGTCGGTTGGGGCCGGTACGGCCTCCGCGAACGAGTACACAAAATCCTCAGTATCGATGGCCATCAGATAGCAATACTTGTTGTATTTGGTCGCCAGACGTTCAGCCCCTTGCATCCCTTGGGTTACTCGCTCACTGCGAAAAGGAACGAGAAAGGGGATAGAGTGTTGGAAGGAGGAGCACGGCAGCTGCCGTCCGTGCAAAGTAGGTGTGGAAGATAGATGTACACCTGGACCACTGACGTCTTACCATTCGCCACACAAAGCGTTCGCTACAAACAAAGCGTGTACGCACCGGGTAAACCTCCTCGTCTCGGCCAATAACGACTCCACCTCCGAGCACGTGCCGTCTCCAGCCCCGACGTCAAATATGGAGCGAGGGCTAAGGTGTAGCAGGGACATGAGGTCCGCATCGATGTTGGCGAACCCCTGCGTGATAAAGAAAAAGCGAACTGAGGCAGTTGTATATTCGTACTAAGTCGGGTTTTAGGCACGATAATACTGGAAATACCTCTCTCGCCCGGAGAACAAATGTGCCTATACTTATAGACCCGAGAGCCTACGCGCGCCCACAAAAAAAAATCAAACCGGATACGCATCTCCAACGAGTGGCATAGTGCGCGCAAGAAACAAAGTCGGTGAAGCACGCCTGGGGATGGAAACATAGGGGGCTAAAAAAAGTTTACGATCATGCACGTACTCGTGTGAAATTCGCAAGGTAACTAGAATAGGTCATGGCATGCGTGTATGGCTGCCGAAAATACCTACCATTTGTATCATCGATGTTGTGGCTACTCACTGTCGTGCGTATTGATAATAGTGCGGCGTGATCACGCAATGGAGATTGTTAGGCTGTGTTCAAAACGTTTCGTACGCAATTGATGCCACTGTTTACACTTCAGCACTAAGTTGGATTTGCGGCAACCCGTCACAAGCTCTACTATTCTTCGTGCGTCACCTTCACGGTCGCGACGGCATCATCCACTACGCTCAGCAGCGCCCTTTGGATATCGGGAAGTCCGGGCATGATCAACACGCAGGGTTTATCGCCATATCCGTCTGCCACCATGAGTCGAACATCGAACAGAGGTGTACTCCCGACAGCTTCGAGGCCAACCTCGGCCATGTCAGGCGTGTGTTTTTCCACAAATCGTCGCCACGCTAGTAGCGATTCCTGCCCAGAGTGCAAGAGGTATGTACCAGGCATCAATATGTTGGACATGGTAACGACCACCAAATTGCACCAAATAATCTAAAACAAAAAGAGAGGATGCTCTGTCTATAGCCGACCGGCACGTGGTGCATCATCCATGATAAACTAAAGCTGGCGAGGCAGTACAAATGCCCGTATACAAGCTGCTCGCGCGGGCCAACCCAAAGACGAAACGTAGATGGAATTGCCACAACAAGTACAGCATCAACGAAGCGAGCACGAGAGTTTCCGTATATGGAAGGCGGATATGGAAGTGTTTCAAAACTGCCGTGGGTTCATGCTTTGTTTCCTCACAATGAAACCGAGGCTGCAACACACTCCGCCGAAACGATATGGGCATAAACTCCATACACTCTACTACACCCTAAAACCTCTCACAGTCAACAAGCTTCTTAGGTGAGAGCTCATTCGGAGCTCCAGATGCTTTAGCAGACGGAATAACGCAGACGAAGCGAAAAGGCGGGCATCGCTTTGGAAGAAGTCGTAAATATCTTGAACAGAATCCACCAGCTGTTCGGAGAACGCACGTCGCCAGTCCTGCGCCAAGCGCTCTTCAAGTCGCGAACGGCACTTCGACTGTTAACGACCATATAAAAACCGAGCGGTGACAGGCACAAGTCTTGGAATGAGTAAATGTAAGCGGACCCTTTGGTTTTGTGGCGCAAAGCACGATCCACACGCTCCACCGAGCAGAAGCCGAGGCAAAAAGCGCGCCGTGTGGGCCCCCTGATTACTATCGTCTCTTGGCACGCTCTACGGCTAGATCTTCAGGTACTTACAACCATCCATCCTCGAGATACGTTGGTTAGATTCTCGGTGCCGATAATTTTCGTGTTTTTAAACACGGCGCGTGTCTCTCGAAGATGTACGTAGTCCATGTCAATACTCGTACTATTTCTGACCGGAAGATAATTGGCGTCACTAATAAAAAAAAATAGTCGAAAATTGAGGAGCTTAGAGAGGGCTGCAACCGACGCGAGCTACCAATGAAAGCTAAGGACCAGAGCGGACTGGAGAAGGGGAGCTCTCATTTTGTGACCCAGGATCTTAGTTTTGACGCAAAAATCAGGACAGGCAACACGACTTCAAAGGACAACGATCAATGCCAACCACCTAAACACATGCAGCACGAATCAGTTCCCACTTCACTGGGAAATGTGGAAGCATTCAGTGTATTCAGTGACTTGTACATACATATCCAGAAGAAGACGGTCACAGTCACAGCTCAATTACTTCACCAAACACGCAACCCAAGTATCGAGTACATGCCCCATAGTCAACGACGAACACCACAAAAATATCATAACTTTTTGTCTGGGTTTGAGACGGCATTGGAACCAACGGGCGAGAGAGTGAACACAAAACAAACTTGCCTGAATTTTGCAGAATTCCTCCACGCCGCACGGCAATTCCAGAGACTTGAGCTCGGTGTCCATGAATCTCTCCTCCACGAACGCTGCTTCCCATACCTCATAGAGCCACAAGAACGCATGCAGCACCTGGAAGCCGCACACGTTGAATGATCCAATCGCCAGCGTTTCAATCGTCATGCACCAAATAGGTATGATATTGACGGTTGCGAGCGGAAGCAACCTACCAACGTATCTGGTACCAGGTACCTGGTAAAATAAGCACGAAGACGGTACCTGATACTGGTTTCAGTACGTTTTGTTGTGCAGTACAGTATTTCAAACATCTTTCAAACTGCTAATATGTACTTCCTATGAACATACCAGGTATAAATATAATACCTCGGGTAGGCTGCTGTAGTGGATATTACCCATCGCCTTTCGCCTTTCGCTGAACGGGTGCTCTGGAATGTCAACTTTTGCTGACCACGGTATTGCGCTAGCTTCAGGCAAAGCTGGTAGTCCAAGGTGTGTGTAGCGGTCCCTCTCAACCTCGGAGTGGTGGATTTTGTAGAAGAGGATGCTTTTCTTCATGGAACGTGTATGCTGCTGAATAACTTGCTTGGTCAAGTCACGAAGGAGGCTCCCCAATTTCGTTCCTTGCTGCGGGAACGCCACATCCAACGGCAAACCGTCTGCCACTTTCTCATGGATTCCTCGAATTGTGGACCCTTGCACCGCTCGAACTTCCTCCATAGGTTGTTGCGACACAAAATAATCGAAGCGAAGGCGCTTCTTCGCGGCCTCTCGTGATTCTTTCGCCGCGCGACGACGGCTTTGCCACGCGTCCCGGCTTTCACCGTCAAAAAGTAGATTGAAACGTTTCACCTCCTTCTCGAGCCCACTCTGCAAGAACTTGATTCCATATTTATTACTCTTTGGATCGAACGACAACACGGAACAACGTCTCCACTGCCACTCCTCGCCTTCATAGAACGGAGCCATGGCATGGCTTCCAGATGCAAGCCAGGACGTCTGGGCGCCACGCTGATCTGTGTCCTCAGCACAGTCGAAAATCTGCAATTATACCATTTCGGGAAAAAGAAGGGAACACACGGTGTATGTGTACGTATATATAATATGACGTACTTTACGTATATGTACCTGGTACGTCGTACTACTGTTGTATCATAGTTGACATATTTTCAGGCGTATGGTCTGGCCTGGCCTATGCATGATCAATGGCTACATTAGTACTGCTGCTGTACAAAAATATGTACCAGGTACCACTTTGTCCCGAAATATAAGAAAATTTTCATTTAATATCAATATGCAAAAGGTGCTTATATTTCGGTACAGAGTGGTATGATGTAACGACCTAAGTATCATATCCTATTGTTACTTTTAATATCGTACCTGGTACTACGTGCAGAAGGTACGAGCGCATACGTGGCCTCATTTGCCTTCTACATATATATAGTATACCAGGTATACACTCGTACGCGTATTACGTCGTACGTAAGTACCAGGTATGACATATCCGTCTTTTGTGCCGCGAACGCGGGGCGGTGTCAGTCGTAAATCTGGCACAGCATTCTAAAAATAAAAATAAAAAATAACTTACGACACCGGTGTCGTACATGACAGCAGTCCCGTTTAGTGCTGCTGTCGTACACGTATACGCCCCGGTGGGCTAGCAGGTAACCACGAAGCCTGTAAGCGTCAAGAAAGCGAGTTCGAGCCCCGCCGAGTGCATGCTCTTAGGCACTTTTTCTCGCAAAAAATATCTTGACTAGCAGAAAGCGCGAGAGCGTGAGCTAGCAAAATTCGATGAAAGTCGACGAGCGTTGGGAAGGCTGAACCCTCTGCGCGATAAAAATGAAGGCAAGAACCGTAGTGGGGGAGGAGGGAGAGGAGCCTACTTTGTGACCCCGGATCTGAGTTACGACTAGGGAGGGAGAGACGGAAGTGCGAAGATAATAAATGGGATGGAAAAAAAAAAAAAAAAAAAAACTCGTACAGAAATTCGATTGGGAGATTGTGAGAGGTGAGTCAATGTGATACCAGGTACAGTACGTAGTTGATAGCGATAATGGCGAAGGCTTACCTCAAGTGGCAGTTTTGACTGGTCAAGGGTCAAGTAAGTCTTGTCCATCAGCAACGGAGTTTTCGATTCCTGTTTTCCTTCTGCCGTGCCTTCTTTGAAGTCTAACCCGATTTCCGTGGCTTCATACGCCGCCTGCGCACCGAATATATCCGCAGTTTGTTCAAGTTTGGTGCTTTGAGCGAACATCGCCACCGGGCTGTCTGAGATAGTGCCTGTGGGTCGAACAATTCCGGGAAAAAATCGAACTGCCTCTGGCTGGCGATTTTTCGAGATTCGCGCTCGGCGAACGGCTTCAAGTCGCTTGGTGGAGCTTGATTTCCAATCCTTCCGCATATTGTTCAGATCCAATAACATCAGACCACTTTTGGTGGAGGAAGAGCTCAGCTTCCTCACTTCGCCTGCTCTAACAAGGCCACCAGGAGGAGCTGCCGCCTTGCGTCTCAACCCAGTCCCTTTCACTCGATGCCTTACCCAGTCCGGCATTGGCCGCTCAGGAACGAGCTGCGACACGTCAAAGAAACCCAATGCCGCAGGGCTCTCCCTCCTCCGTTTATGTTGCTTTAACCGGGTGGTCATGCTGGCGTAACCTGTGTCAGAATCCATTATCCTTTTCCCGAAACAACCCTGTCTGTCGTTGTGCACAACCTAGGTCCGACTGTCATCCGAGGTCCATTTCCTGTGCGCTGTGCGCTGCGTGCCTCCGAAAATACGAATATACGACGGTCTGTGCTAGTCTGTGCCTTCGTGATTTTGCCTTTGATGCATTCTACAGTTTCATTTGCGGTGAGTTTTCCGAAGCGGTGGAATTTTGATTTTTGAATTTTGAATTTTCGAATTTCGACTTCGTCGAACATATCATACTTTACATACGTCGTACAGCACGGCGCAGTACCAGGTATACGTATCGTATACTCGATACTCCGCACTCTCATGGTCTTATACCTACAGCAGTACGTCGTAGTCACCCATAAGTGTTCACTCTATTTTATAGTTGTTTGTCCAACGAAAAGGTGCTCCCCATAGGGGTCTCTCATAAGGGTTGGCCAATCAGCAGCACAGAACGCGCGGCGTAGTCGTACGCGCGGCGCGATTAGGCTGGGCAGAGACACGCTGGCCACCATCCGCCTGTGGTGAAGCTTGAAACAAGACCAAGGTGATACGCATACTTGCAGCAACAACTCGAAGCCGAAGTCGCTGGGCAAGCAGCTGGTAATGGAGGTACTACTTCGCAACGTGGGTAACAGCTGTGGTGGCGCTGTTGGAGACTCGTACAACACTTCGGCGTGGAAGCATGAAAACCTACTCATCACCAGAGAGCGCTTCCAGATTCCTTCAAGCAGGACCTTCATAGCAGAGGAGGCTTCTTATACATACCCGCGAGGTGCCGTGCATTGTTGTCGTGTTGTATCAAATGCTGCTTATTTGCTCTCTGGCGATACGAGTACTCAGCCGTCTACGAGTAGTACGTCATGTCGCCTACGGGTACAGCAGTGTTATACCTGACACCTACCGGATACCTTGCACCTTGCATCACAACAAAACGACTACTACTGCAGGCTGCTGCTGCTGTATCGTATGTACCAGGTAACTAACAGCAGATCTCCACGACTGCCTCCGTCTTACGTGCTTCGCACGGGCACATGAGCTCGTACCGTCTACTACGAGTACGACAGCAAGAAGTAGTTGCCTGAGGTGTTTATTGCGCGTGTACACCTCTCGAACTGACTGCACACATATACACGTACCAGTGTGTGCAGTGCAGTGTGTAGTTGGGGCACTGCACTACTGCTGTACTGCTGTAAGAACATATTTAATGCTGCCGACGAGAGAGATACCAGTACGGGGAACCTAATAAGAAACAGGAAATATGGTTCAGGCTGGATTTCTTATTTGAGAGAGGGTACTTTCTACAAGAGCACAACTGCCGAATTTCATTCGTTTCTCTCAATCTCAGCCTGGCCTTCTTATTAGCCTGTTCCTTGTTAGGTGTCCCGCACTGTGTATGTTCGTTCATCACAACCTGCGCTGCTACCGTGTACCTGCCCAGCAGTCGCCATCGCAAGTGTATATTGCCTGCGCCGCATGGGCTCTCTATATACTGCTGTACCCAAGCTGTACCAGCAACCGTGATCTGCGTTGTCTTTCGCCAGAGAGTATACGAGTAGTATATCATACTGGTCGTAAATAATTTTGACTGATCTGCAATCCTCTTGACAGCTTTGTCGAGGAGAGGGGGGTACTGCTGGTACTGCTGGTACTGAATGTACTGCTTGCACTGAAGATGTGACACCTCCTGGCCGTCCCTCTCTCTGCAACCCCGCTGCCCTTGCACTCTAGTCCTAGGGCAACACTAGCAGACGTGCTTGCGTCACAGGGGGAATTGCACGTGGTGGTGGGTTTGCGCTCCTGGAAACGCTCCTCGTTCATCGTGCGAACACCTCGCACGCAGACGAACACGCAAACGAAGGCGACGACCGTACCGCGCCGGCAACCGCCCACAGGGGGGGCACAATGGACATATCTTGCTGAGGGAGGAAAATCGATGGCGGAAGACACCAGACTAAAACGATAGGAAACCATGCAAGACAGCCGGCGCAAGGGAATGCCACGGTGGGTGAGGGTGGCGTGGGCAACCGCAGGCCAGGGCCGATCTCCATAATACAGCGCTGTGGCAGTGGCACGGATGCTTCTCTCGGAGGGTAGGACAGGCTGCTACACCTGCCCGGCTCGTCGATTACGCCGAGCAGGACGAATATTTGAAAGGTGGGATTCTTTCCGGCGGTCGATTTTTCTGGGCGAAAAATCAATGGCGTCGTAGCTCTCTGTGCCGACGCCACGACAGCCGTCGCCAGTGAAAGGTGGAGAGAGTGGGGGGGGGGGGCGATCATCACAAATCATCACGGAGAGCAAGAGCACAAGGTTGACGGCACGAATGCCGGAGCTTTCAGTAAGGAGGGTAATGAGGAACTACCGATGCAGGTGGGTAACGTTGGCATCCGGATTTCGTTTGCTTGACCCTTTGTTTTGGCAAGTGTTGGATTCAGCTCTGTAGCTGAACAGCAGTAGTGAATTACAGTAGGGTCTGGGTTTCACGCCACCTCCCCCTACCTCTCCATGACAGCTAATGCTGCAATACCGCTCTTTGGGTTTCACGATTTCGCCGTTTCCCGTCTTCCTGCACTTCTGCAACAATGTTGTACGGTAGCATAACGCCGCGCCTTTTTAGTGTTGACGCAGTCCCAGCGGATGGTCTGTGGTATACTTGCTTCTACAATCCGTTTGGTGTGATTTTTTTCGTGGCTTCTTCCCCCCGGTGGCTACAATCAACGGGTGTGTTCGTGGGTGCGCCTCGACGTCTCCCATACGATGCGGCGCCTGAGCAAGCGGGACCCCGAACCCACGGCGCATCTTATCTATGTTTGTTTATGGTAGGGAGATGCGTTTTGATGAAGTAGAAACATATAACTTACAGGCAGTGGAATAGACGCTTGACCTCAAGAGCAGGAGCCAAGACCATGTAGACTTAAACATGTAGTGGAACTTCCACCCCTTCATTCTGTGAAATTCACGCAGGGTGTGAGACTTGATCTCATTATTTATTCCGTTGGGTGTCGTGTTCCCGAGTGAATCTACGGCCGAAAAGTGCCATGGATCTTGGCTGGCTTTCGCCTCAAGTGAGTTGTCGCTGTTCGGCACAACACTTTTTGTTGCCTCTGCTCGTTTGCCATGCTCGTGCGTGTCGCCACGTCTGGCAGGATGATCCGCATCGTGAGCTATTCTCCTGATCTAGTATAGCATCGGCGGTCCATGTGGTGGATACATTTGTTCAAAGACCCGGAAACCGTTGCTGAGGGAGGAAGCGAAGGAGGCTGCAGAGCCAACTTCACGTCAAGGCTGACTGATGACGGATCCCGATGGCCTGCCAGTACATTTCCAGGCAAGGGGATGTTCTGCGGCTGCCTTTCTAAAAGTATCGTCGTGCTTGCAGTACGAATGGTGTAGAAGAATATATGATAATCTGCTCGTCGTGTAGGTAAAAGCTATAGAAGACTTTTGATAACCACGATCTTGACGTTGCTGTTGTAGGCAGGGGTCGGTATGAGTAGCTGGTACACGGGGCCATGCAGGTACAGTTTGATCGAGGACGGGGCACGGTACCGTGCTCTTTCTTGCTGCGCATTTCCACTGGATTAGTCAGGGTTTGCAGCTCAGCATTGAAACCAAATCCCCGCTCTTGCCTTGATCGGTTATCCTCGCCGGTGTAAAACATTCATGTTTAGGCAGCGGGAAGTGTCCGAACTGTATTTCCGCAGTATCTTACTGTGACGTCCGGGATCGATCCAGTTTTCCGTAGCGGGATGTCAAACGAGCGCGAGGTGTCGATGGTTTATTGTATGATAGAATCAATGCTACTACGCAGCCCTGGAGCGGGGGAGTTTCATGCATACCCCTTGAGCAGAGCTATTCCGCTTCCGAACTATTAGAGGCGATTGCTACCCTAGTAAACGTGCCGGTGACGCTCAAAGTTCAGCACCATATTGGTGACGCTCGTCGTACCTAGGAAGTGATGTACTCTTTCCTATTATCTCACTGAAGTAGTACGATGTCGTCGCGGATGTGGAAGCGGGAAATTAAGCGACAATCTCGATGCTCAGCAACGAGGCCGGCCACATGAGGTGTACTGGTAAAGCAGCGAGTACAACCCATCTCGTTTCTTGTTTTTGTTTTCGGGTGCTCCAGGGAGGGCCTGAACAGTTCCGACAATTTACCCACTGCATTTGGGCTAACATGACACGTGCTACCCACATCCCGCGCCTCACGGGTGGTGACGCAGGTATCACGGCCATAGCAGCTCCAGGGAAGCGCTAAGGCTCGTTCGAGGGAAATATGCGCCCGTCAGGACAAACTGCTCGCTCCCGTGGGTAGTGGAGGCCCTGCAGGTGCCACGCGTGCAGAGGCCTGGCTTGTTGAATAGTCAATGACCTTCGGCTTGAACATATATTATGCAGAACACGAAGTTGCTCGAGATCAGGGGGCGTCAGAGTGTAGCTGTGCAGTCACCAATGACACTGGGGTTTCGCGCGTTTGGCAGCACGTCGTATCAACTACGAATGAGATGACAGTGGAGGCATAGAAATGCCACCCTAATCAGTTGTTTTGATCACAAGTTGGGAGGGAATTTTAACGGCTGTGTACCAGAAGAGCGTTGCCACGACTTAAAGCAGCCAACGGAGAAGATCACATTGTGTAAATCCCGCCGGGGGTACGAGTTGTATGCGGCCGAGGCGAAATCAATCAGGCGGACTGCAACTCTGGCCCGTCGCGCAAGCAGTAGTGGTGCACGTTGAGTGCGGGCATTCTGGAGAGTGTTGTCCGGATCAAACTTTACCATGTATGACAAGTGCAATGTGTGCATTGATTCAATATGTTTCACGCAAACACCGTCATAACTTGTAATCGACGTTGTTAATACTAATACTTTGATAACACGATTATAGTGTATTTCTTGTGTTAATGCATTCTGTCATTCAACGTTTCTGCGTATATGAACTGTTTCGCAACAATTATAGGTGTGTGTCCACGCAAGCTACATCCGACACTTAAGGCCAGTGCATAGCGTCTAAGAGCGCGGTGCACTTGCGCTATATGTGATAATTATTTTTGTTTTGTATGATTCGGGGGGCTGTTGAAGCAATGAGCGACGAAGCTTGCTTCTTCGCGGTGCCCTCAAGAAGGATTCACGAGCGCTACTGTTGAGAGGCAACGAACTAATAATGCCAATACCAGAGCACGCTCTGTTCCAAAGAAGTTGCTCGAGTTTTTCGATATGTGCCAGGTACAAGACAAGAATCGATTCGCACATATGTGAGCACGACGATGCCTGCCACCATATTTTCCCAACTGCACGTTCTCGATTGTATTTATAAATTTCACCAGGCCGGGTAAGCTCCACTCACGGTGAGTGCTCGTGCTGTTGGCATAGGAAAACTGCACCGGTCGCTGCAGAAAACATCGTCGGATCTGTTACAATATCCAAGAAGAAAGAGGACAATAGTTGTTTCCTGTACACAGGCAGATAATACTAGGCAAGAGAGAGTGCACAGCATCCGTATTGTGGGTAAGTATGAATGGGCTCAAAAACTATATCGTAGGTAAGTACTATTTATAGTAGAGAGGTACATGAAGTAAGGCTGCCTGGTACATGCCGCGTATAGACCGTGGGCGTTCGGAGGAAAAAAACACAAAACGAAAACGAAATTCAGCCGCACTCAAAACACACCAGAACCACAGCAGCACGGCGACAGGGACCAACTCAACGCAGTTGACAACGAAACAGAACCCACGCGTTAGTCCACACTCTCCCGCTTCTGTAGATGCCGGGTTTGTGGAAATCGGTGAAGTACACCCCTCACGATCAGTAATGCAAAAACGCGACTATTACAGACGGAAATTCATAAAGAATGGAGGCCCAAACGCACCGCTACAAGCGTTATTTTTACTGTACGCAACGAAAAGCCTCGGTCGCTTGGCTCCCTCGGTATATATTTTTTGGAGCTTCGCGCCAAATGAGTTTAATCGCCCATAAGAGGTAAGACCATGAAAGTGCAGCCCGATACTCCGAGTATACTCGGAATATCGAGTATTTTTCGTACTCCGAGTACTGAGAGTATTGGAGTACTGGTGGCCTAAATACTCGGAGTACTTGAAGTATGAGCAGTACTGAAGGCCCAAATACTCCGAGTACTGGGAGTATGAGCAGTACTTATACTCAAGTACAAGCAGTACTCGGAGTAAAATCATCTAAATTACTCGGAGTATTCCATGTATCGAGAGTATTGGACACCGAAATACTGTGAGTACACAAAGCCTCAAGTATTTTTTTCTCGATAATACTCTAATTTTACTCCGAGGTAATGGGAGCATCTGTGAATTTGTAATGTAATAAACGCCAATCACATGCTCCCAGAACTTGGGAGGAATGACCGCCGTATTAGAGTACTGGTGGCCTGAATACTCGGAGTACTTGGAGTATGAGCAGTACTGAAGCCCCAAATACTCGGAGTACAAGGAGTACCCGCAGTATCGGACCCCGAAATACTCCGAGTACAAGCAGTATCGAGAGTGTTAATACCCGAAATACTCGGAGTACAAGGAGTACCCGCAGTATCGAACCCCGAAATACTCCGAGTACACGAAGTACCTGAAGTATTTTATCTCCAATACTCGTTACTTTACTCCAAGGTACTCGGAGCATCTGCGAAGGGTGCATGCACGATTACACAACTGCCAGAGGTCACAGACTAATAAGGAAAACACGCCTGTGGGAGGAGAGCCGGCGCAGGTGGTCAAAACACCTGTTTGTTGCTGCGTACGCGCGATCGAAGTATCACACTCAGTTACGAGTCGTATGAGTACTCGTACGAGTAAAGATGAGTTTCGACGAAATCCTCGACCCACACTACCCCTCCCCCCCCCCCATATTATATATGTATGGGTTGGGTTGGCGTCGCCTGGCGACGACGCTGTAAAACATGCCTCTCACTGCGTGAGCTAGACAACCAGGGTACCGTTTTTTTTCTTGCTTTTTTTGGCGGTTACCAAAGGCTTGGCGGTCGAGTAGATCATTTGTGCGGGGTCGGGAGCCTCATCTCCGCACAAGGGGAATGATCGTATCACGTAGTGTGCATATGGTAAGGCACCCAGAGGCAGATACATAGTAATACCCATTGCTGTCTCTGGAAGTGACCACACGAGAAATTAAATTAATTTATGCAAGTCCGCCTCAGAGGCGGTTCTTAGCAGGATGCAGCTCACCCTCCACTCACCCAATAACTCACGGCGCTTCGCGCTTGGTGCAAGCAATGTCTGCCTGGTTGGTGAAAACCCAACGTGCTCCGTCCCGGCATTGTAGGGATGCGAGGGTCTATGGTCATATGACTACGGCCGTGCACGATATGAGTACACCCCCCGCCCCCCTCAGCCGACCCTAATTAAATGCAAAAACTAAAAGCTCAACTTAAACATTCGTTTCGAAGCCATATTGACGTTGAAATGAGTACTAAATACTCATTTCGAAGCCGTATTGAGGTCAGTTGATTAACAAGACGCGTTGTCGAAACGATACGCCTGGGCCGTACTCGTACGTATGTTGTTTGTGTGTGTATTTCTTGGATAAGTCGTTGGGTCATACACTTGATGGCCGTTGCAGCCTGAATATATAATACCACATTTCACCATGGCGCCAACAACTCTTGCGCCGGGATCCTCCCCTCTTGAATCGGGATGTTTCGGGGGCGGGCACAACCGAGACGGAGGTGTCTGTGTGCGTGCGTGCGCCCGGTTGTTCGAAAGGTGGGAGTGTTGGTAAGTAACTAAATAAAGGGGTTCTTGTGAGTTATTGTTGCTTATTTGGTAAAAAAAGTTGCAACTTAGTTGCTTATTTCGTTTGTATGGCGTTTAGTGTATGTATACTAAAACCTACTGTATATATAATTTACGGAATTTCGTTATTACCATACTAGAACCCATACGAATATGTCGACACTAAAAAACAAAAACTTTTGTTTGTATACATTTTACTAAGGGCATTCTAAAACCCATTCACTTATTCTGTATGGCGTTTAGTATACTACTGTATGTTAAACTCCATAATATAGCCAAAATAAGCAAATAAGCATGATATGGTTGCTTTGATTATGCTTATAATAAGCAAGCCAAAAATACTTGATTAAGCATGCTGATTTTAGTTGCTTACCAACACTAGGTGGGAGGTGGGAGGCGCTCGTCGTGCGTTGTGCGTCGCGCCCATTCTCGCCGCGTTTTCGACGGTTTCAAGAAACAGTCTCGCCGCGTTTTGGTTCGAACGCACCGCAGCTCCTATAGTTTCCAAAGCAGAGGCTCGAAGGTGCACTGAGCTCGAGCCACCTGCATCACCTTCCGTTATATATATATATGGGCTTGTATGGGCTGCTAGATTTGGATCAGGTTGCATCAGGCAAATGGATCAGGCAAGGCAGCTTTTGTTCGCATACACAGAGTACTCAAAACTCAAAAACAGACCGAGAAGACTTGCCGCTCTGAATGATGGAGTGACTCTATGCCGAGTCAAGTCAAGTATCATAATTTCGTCCCCAGTCCCCATTCTAAGATCAAGTCACTTGTTGTGTATAGGAATTAGTGTTGAGTCGTGGTTTATATAGGGTTTAGTGAAGGTGAGAAATACCACCAACCCCCCCCCCCCTCAGCGGACCCGAAATACAAAAATTGGAGTGTGGGTCTCGTTTTTTTTTGTGCGCCCTTGGTATATCCGGTATATTTCGTCATGTTTACAGACACCTCGCTGGATATGTGAGAGACTTCGTGCCACCGTATACCTGGTACCACACGTATACATATGTATGTAGGAGTTCGCGAGACTTGAACGAACAGTAATGGCGAAACTTGATACCGAGTACACAACGGGTACGTCATAGCCGATCGATGTTGATGTGTGATGTGATGTGTGTGATGTGATATGTATGACGATGATTGAATGCGAATTTGACAAGAAACAGCACAATATACTCGTACAGGCTGGTTCAAGTTTCGCGACCTATAAAATAGTTTCTGCCCCGGCCAAAATTGACGCCGTTTTTCCGATTCAGATGTCAGATCCTGACATCGCACACACGCGAACGTGTGTTCTATGAGCCCTTTCCAAATGTTCGAGGAACGGCAGTGACTTCTGTTTTTGTATTTTTTTCCCCTGATTTTTCCTCATTCGGGATTTTCTGGGAATTTCGGGCCTCTCGTACGTATATACGTACGCGAGCTGGGCCGGCCAATATCAGCCTTTCACCTTGTCCGGCGATTTCTCAACTATTCGGGAATATTACGGGTTAAAGTTAGCAGCAGTGTGTTCACCTGTAGCGCATTTTCCGACGTTGAAAGGTTCGATATCCGAGCTGGTTTCGTAAAAAAAACATGCATAGAAAAAACAGAAAGGCCGTCCCTTAATCAAAATGTATCAATACCATATTGGAACTTATCAGGTATACGACAGTCCAAAACCTCTGTCTTGCGGATTTCTATCAAAATTGGTGTGAATTTTCCTTGAGGCATGGCGGAACGACCGATATCCTCATAATCGCCTAAGTCATCGTCCATCAAGAGGTATGTCGTTTATACGACCCCCTATACAAAGTTGAGATACGAGTAAGATGAGGAACATAAAATCTGAGATTATCAGGCCTTTTTTTATGGCGAATCGGTTAAAACCTGAAAATGGTGGTTTACACCTCCACGGGCGTGTTTGACCAGGGAAACGGGCGAATCAGGCTCGCTTTTCTTGAGTTCCTACCAGCCATTTCGCGAGAGGCATCCAACGCCGCTTGTCATTTCTTCAGGATATAATTTTGAAACAGTCTCGACAAAACTCCAGTTTCCTCCAAATCCGTTTCGAATACGGTTTATTCGAAAGACAGGCCTCATTTTCAGATGTAACGCCGGTATACATTTGGAAATCTTTTTCCGTTTTTTTTCTCCGAAAATGGGAACACCGTAAACAATTCGAACGATACCCCTGGAGAAAAGAAAAACGGGTCTAGATACCTCTCGCCAAAAGATCGCAAGTATTATGAGAAGAGTGAGCCCAATTCGGTTCGACTCCGGGTGTAAAACACGTGAAAGCGCGTAGAAAACAGAGTAGTGAGTTTTTTTTTTCGGTTTTCAAAACCCTTCCATAGGAGATGGCCTCACGCCATTTTAAACTTTAATCGAAATTTGAGCTGAAAAATTGACACGTGCTTCCATATAGTATTTCCAAAGGGATTTGAAACTCCTTTTTGCTTTTTTTTTTCCGTTGGTTGTGGCCAGAAACAATGATAGTGTTTTCCTGAAAGTTGGCCTAGTTCACGAAAAAAAATGAAAATTGAAAGGAGCAGCAATTAACCCCTTTGGAAAGCATGTGTCAAAACTTTAGCTCGACATTCGAAAAAACGGCGTGAGAAAGTGGGGCCAACTAAAGTTTTCGTGTTGGCCGGTCCAACTCGTAGACCCAACATTTTCGGTGTAAGAAGAAAAAACACACACACAAACCGTTCCTCAAATGTTTGGAAAGGGCTTAATGCAGAACACGTAATTAATACGTGCGCACGATTTCAGGATCTGACTCGAAAAGACGAGCTTTTTCCTTGGACTTTGTGCGGAAACATGTACCAGTCAGTACTCGTATAATTTGTTATTTACGTCGTTGCCTTGTATATACCAGTTGTAGTAATGATTGCATACACTGATATATAGTTTCAGTGTACGATCGATTTCTTGATTTTTTATATTTAATTTTCCATCTGACAATCAATGTGTGCACATTACAGCCAGTAGCGTGAGTGTCGAAAACCAAAAACAAGATGCAAGAACAGAAAGTCCAGACCAATAAAAACAAAATCGTGAAACGATGTTGCCAACAGCCAAAAACGAAAACTAGATGTACCTCCCTGTTCTCCTGGTCCCCTACCTCCTCCACCAGCCAGGGCCAGGCCCTCCTCCCCAGACGCTTCCGAACAATCATCGAACGACAACCCGCTGTCCATATAGATGGCTGGTTTGCAACTGCTGCGCGTATATTTCAACGCGCAAAAGGCTGTGCGGTATTGCTGTCTGATACTGCTATTGGTCGTGTCAAGGAAACAGTTCCCGCCGTCTTGCTCTCTCTGTGGCTCTCTGCCCACTTCACCCCCTCTGCCCAATTACTAGTGTGTGTTCTTACCCCTAGCCTTGCCACCTACATCCGCCAGGACCAAGCCCTCCTCCCCAGACACTTCCGAAGAAACATGGAACGACAACTCGCTGTCCATGTAAACGTCTGGTTTGTAACTGTGCTGCGCGTACCAGGGTATATTTCAACGCGCAGAAGGCTGTGCAGTATTGCTGTTTGATACTGTATCGGTCGTGCCAAGGAAATAAATCCCGCCTTCTCGCTCTCTCTGTGTCTTCTATTGATCTTCTTTATTTTTCCCTCCGACGACAATTTATCGTACATGTTCCAATCCGAGATATATCGAATGTCCTCCTATACTTGATCCTACGCAGTCAATTCTTTGAATATTTCACACCCCGGACAGATCAGCTCACCATAGCTAGAGCTAGCTCTTTAAAAGAGCTAGCTCACCGATGAGCTACGTGAGCTACATGAGCTTCACATATTTTTCTTGGCTTGAACTGTAGGCGATAGCTCATCTGCGCATGTTTTCAAAGCTTGGGCTCGTATAGACACTAGTTCATCTACACACATTTACCCAGGGTGAGCTATAGGAGCTACCTGAGCTAGCTCATCTGCCCCCGAGATAAGCTATAGGAGCTACATGAGCTACACATGTTTTCCCCGGCTTGAGCTATAGGCGGTAGCTCATCTGCACATGTTTCGGAGGCTTGAGCTATACCCTGGTAGGCGATAGCTCATCTGCACATACATGTTTCCAAAGCTTGAGCTATAGGCGATAGCTCATTTGCACATGTTTTCAAAGCTTGAGCTATACTGGTAGACGATACGAGTAGCTCACGCCGTTAGTAGCCAAGTACGGCACAAGACCAGCCGACGTGTTTTTCCGGAGGGACTCAGGGGAGACCAGGAAGATCGCTTGCTCCAGTTGTGTCCAGCAAGGGGACCCCGTAGGACAGGCAATGTTCTGCCTGGCGTTTCGACCGGGGCTGAAGCGATTCCGACAGGAATTCGAGGGAGAAGGCGTGGACGCCTTCGCATACATGCATGACGTCTTTCTCGGCCTTACGGGGATCACGGCCGACACTGTTAGAGCATTCGCCTTCCTCCGGCGAGAGCTGGATGACATCGCCGTTGTGGTCAACCCCGCCAAAACAGTGGCACTACCACCCAAAGGGCACGCCCCGACGGCGGAGGAGATTCTGCTCCTGGAAAACGTTGACGTCCACATCGCAGACGACAGAGGGGTGACGGTGGTAGGTGTCCCGATCGGCACGGAATAATTCGTGAGGGGGCGAGCTATGGAGGGAGTGAGGGATGGAGGCGCGGACCGCCTTGCGTGCTGCCTCGCCAACATGCCCGATAAACAAGCAGCGGCCCTCATCGCCGTCGAATCTCTCGGGCAACGGACGAGCTACCTCGAAAGGGCTCTGGACCCGGGGCTGTCCCTCGAAGCGTGTAGAAGGGCAGACAACGGGGCCCAGTGGGCGTACGAGAAAATCCTCGAGCTACCGGGAGTGGCGGAGGCACAGTCGTTTTTCCACGAGGGGTGCCCGGATAGTCGGCTGACGCTCAATCCTTACCAGCAGGCCCAAGCACGCCTTTCTACGGGAGCGGGAGGATTAGGACTGCCGTCGACAGAAGCGAGGCGGACGTCTGTCTCAATTGGGAGCAGGGTGGGGATCCTGCCGGAGATTCTAGCAGACCTCACAGGCCCGCCCGGAAACAAAGTAAGAAGGGGGCTCCCTGAATCGAGCATCATTGCTCAGCTTGGAGCAAGCTTGCGGGAGATCCGCGATACATGGGGGGTGACGCAGGAATATATGGCGGGCATCGTCCCTGAACCTTGGCTGGGATGGGCTCTAGGGGCAGAGGGGGACCTGGCCCCAGAGGCCGACATGCTGGCTGCGCATGACGCCGTAACCACCAATTCACGGAAAGCCCAACAGAAGCTGGGCAAGCTGGTGAATCAGGGCCGGCACGCTGCCCACACTGCTTCGCTGGAGAAGCTACCGGAGACGGCACGCCCCCCCGGACCAGGCGACCCGCTGGGGGGGTCCGAGACCAAGGCCTTCGCCAAGGCTCGCTATAGGAGTCTACAAAGGGGCAGGATCCACGGCATGCCTTCGGGCGAGGCCAACGGATTCACTCCGTGTCACACCCGCAGCAGAGTTCGTGGGCATGGGAAGACGCTTCATTGGGACCGAGGAGCACGTGGCAGTGAGGTGCCCCTGCTGCGATGCAGTCGACGTGGACACCCGCCACGCACGCATCTGTCCCAGAGCAGGGGCGCAAGTCAACCCGCACCAGCCGCTCGTCCACGCGATGTCCCGCACGTTGAAGCGTCTGGGAATTCAACACCAAGTGGAGAGCGGCGAACCGTTCACCGTAGACCGAAATCTGCGGATGGACATGGACATTGTAGTCAGGAGAGGAGGTCTCCGGGACGCTCCAAACAGGGAGTACAGGGAGAAGTCCATCCTGCTGGACGTCACCCATGCTGACCCTCAAGCGCAGGTACACCTGCGAGGAGGCAGTGCTGATCACGATGGATCAGCTGCCTCTACCTCCGAGGCGCGCAAGCGCCAACACTACGCTCGTCCGGGACATGTGTCCTTCGACGAACGGAGTCACAAACTTGCCACTTTAGCGGTGGAAAGCTTTGGGCGTCTCGGGGTAGAGGGCAGCAACTTCATCGACCAGCTGGCAGCTAGTGTCGTGGGGGGGAGGACGATGGGTGATGGCTAGGAAAGGGGTGGTGAAGAACGCCTGTTGCAAATCGTCTCGGTGACCACACAGGCCGCCATTTCGAGGAGGGTGTCGACGCTTCAAACTCAGCTCAGGGGCCGCCAGGAAGCGAGAGGAGCAGGGGGGGGGGGGGTGTACTCATATCGTGCACGGCCGTAGTCGTATGACCATAGACCCTCGCATCCCTACAATGCCGGGACGGAGCACGTTGGGTTTTCACCAACCAGGCAGACATTGCTTGCACCAAGCGCGAAGCGCCGTGAGGTATTGGGCGAGTCGCATGGAGGGTGAGCTGCATCCTGCTAGAACCGCCTGTGAGGCGGACTTGCATATGGACGACAGCCTCCAATGAATTGATTTAATATCTGGTGTGGCCACTTCCAGAGACAGCAATGGGTATACTAGTATCTGCCTCGTGGATGCCTTACCATATACAACACTACGTGATACGACCATTCCCCTTGTGCGAGATGAGGTACAACCCCGCACAAATATCTAACAAGTCCGCCAGTATGAGTGACCGCCAAAAACAAAACTAACCCTATCCAACTAAATTATCTAACCAAGACCGCCAGCCTATGGTGACCGCCAAAAAAACAAAAAAACGGTACCCTGGTTGTCTAGCTCACGCAGTGAGAGGCGTGTTTTACAGCGTCGTGCCAACCGACGCCAACCCAACCTATAAATATATATAAATATTTTAGGGGGGGGGTGACAGACCCACACCGATGGCGTGGGGATGGAGCTTGGATGCGGCTTAGGACTTAAGAATAGAACGTAAAGAGTGCATATTGGGAAGGAGGGAGCAAGGACAACAAATGGAGTATTGTGGATACATCTTGGCGGGAAGTAGACATAGAAGGATGTTAGACTTTGCGCATAGGTTTCCTTGGTTTCCGTGGTTTTCTGCTTTCGGGAATGTTATGAGTGATCAACGTTGAGGCTCATGCTGCACATGGTCGGATGGCAAAGATGATAATAATAATGAATACATAATAGCTCATCTGCAATGTTTTGAAGGCTTGAGCTATAGGCATAGCACTGCACATGTTTTCAAAGCTTGAGCTACATAGGCGATAGCTCATCTGCACATGTTTTCAAAGCTTGAGCTATTAATAGCTCATCTGCACATTTTTCAAAGGTTGAACTATAAACGATAGATGACCTAGCTCAAGAGCTGTTATTATATATAACAAATCTGGATCGAAGCTCGCGCGCGCGTGGACTTCCAAAACGACACATTTTGGAATATATCCGGGGTGTGATATATGTCTGGTCCGGGGTGTGGTGAAAGTCTCGTCTTAATCAAGACGATATTTTGTTTTTCCTGTCCATATCTCTATTGATACAAAAGGTCTTCGCTGGAATCTCTCGACCAAGACGAGACTTGTATTGCTTGATTTCAGTATCAGGTGAGTATGAAAACGAACGTACGAAAAAAACATCGAAAATAAAGTTGACCAGGATGAATAAAATAAATAGTACTTTCTTGATTTCAGTATAGGTAAAAAAAAGGGCAATGGTCATTTGGGGGTATACCCCCTGGTTTTACGGCCATTTGGGGGTAGGGTCAACATGCGCCCGCGGAAAGTGCTCCCGCGGGCCCAAACAGGCCTCAAACGCCATTCCGAAGGCCTGGCGAGATGCCCGAAGCCCATGCCAAGCACGCACATGTTTTTTTTTTTTTTTAGGCACGTCTTTGGGCCTTACAGGACGGCGGCGCACGAGGGAGCAAACTAAGTCCCCCGTTTGACCACATCTCGGGGGGGGATAACCCCACGTACCTACTAAATTTATCTACTCCCCCCGATTGACCACTTTTTTCACCCCGTTCGACCGAAACCATACCGACCATCTGCGACAGCCTCAAAAACGACTACAGCAGTACGTATCCACGTCACCGCCGAACAGACCGAATAGACCACGGGGCGGAACATCCAGAACTCGCGAATAGTCTGGATCGTTTGCCCCCCAAAATATCGGCGGAACAACATAAAAATCAAATATTTATAGGCGACATATAACGTATACTAGCCTTTACGTATACTACTACGACCGATCACCTGGTCACCTGCCATCTGTTGTGCACCGTTTCGACAAGTTCATCCGCATTTTAACAAAAAACACTCTCACATAGAGGCCGTCCCGCGACTTGGAGA
>MEHQ01001751.1:209143-240832 GCA_008828725.1 Saccharina japonica
AACATAGGTAACTTATAACATTACGGGTAACCACGAAGAAACGGCAGCTACGATTACTCGTAACAAACTCCAAACGGTTCCTGTGTACTCAATACTCCCAGTACTCTTGGCAGTAGGTTGTCGCCTTTAAAAGCAATTTTCTCCAAGTCGCGGGACGGCCTCTATGTGAGAGTGTTTTTGTTAAAAATGCGGATGAACTTGTCGAAACGGTGCACAACAGATGGCAGGTGATCAGGTGATCGATCGTAGTAGTATACGTAAAGGCTAGTATACGTATGTCGCCTGTAAAGATTTGATTTTTATGTTGTTCCGCCGATATTTTGGGGGGCAAACGATCCAGATTATTCGCGAGTTCTGGATGTTCCGCCCCGTGGTCTATTCGGTCTGTTCGGCGGTGACGTGGATACGTACTGCTGTAGTCGTTTTTGAGGCTGTCGCAGATGGTCGGTATGGTTTCGGTCGAACGGGGTGAAAAAAGTGGTCAATCGGGGGGAGTAGATAAATTTAGTAGGTACGTGGGGTTATCCCCCCCCGAGATGTGGTCAAACGGGGGACTTAGTTTGCTCCCTCGTGCGCCGCCGTCCTGTAAGGCCCAAAGACGTGCCTAAAAAAAACAAAAAATATGTGCGTGCTTGGCATGGGCTTCGGGCATCTCGCCAGGCCTTCGGAATGGCGTTTGAGGCCTGTTTGGGCCCGCGGGAGCACTTTCCGCGGGCGCATGTTGACCCTACCCCCAAATGGCCGTAAAACCAGGGGGTATACCCCCAAATGACCATTGCCCTAAACAAAACTTGATTGAGGGAAGCTGATAATTTTCTGCAAAAGGTGGAAAAAGTGGAATTTTCTAGAGTTTATTCAAAGTGGACTAAATGTAGGCCAAAGTGAGGGTGTTGTATGCATGTTTCGCCGGGAACGAGCTACAATGAGCTACGTACATGAGCTATGATTATGTTTTCCCGGGGTGAGCTATAGATGATAGCTCATCTGCACATTTTTTGAAGACTCGACCTGTAGGCGAGAACTCATCTGCACATGTTTCCCTGGCTTGGGCTATAGGCGATACCTCATCTGCACATGTTTTCAAAGCTTGAGCTATAGGGGATAGCTCATCTGCACATATTTGCCGAAGTTGAGCTATAGGAGCTACATAAGCTAGCTCATTTGGCCCAAAATGAGCTATAGGAGCTACATGAGCTACACATGTTTCCCCCGGCTTGAGATATAGGTGGTAGCTCATCTGCACATGTTTTGAAGGCTTGAGCTATACACGGCAGATGAGCTAGCTCATGAGCTGTCCGAGGCGTGGAATATTTGCAAAGTGGTCGCTACTTGCTCTTGATAAGGCAACAGTAAAAGTTGACAGGTTGTGCTTCGTTTTAGTGAAATAGAAATGATAAACATTATGAATTTCACCAAATCACTTCTTCGCCGTATACTGCTCACTCCTTCATCCTCTCCGGGTGGTCTCCGTGGCGTACAATATACGAAATTTCGCTATCACTTCGCGCCCTTTCACTGTATCACTGCTGTACTACTCGTACTATTTAATACTTTCACCACGTGGCGTTTCGCTAGAAGTTTCTCGGAACGTTCGTTTCAAAACTAAGAGCAGTACGTATGTATGGTATGATACGTATATACGTCGTATATACGTAACTGAAAAACAGTACTACTTCTCCGTAGGGCATTTGAAAAAAGGGGGACACCCCCCATATATCGTGACAAAAGGGGGGACACTACCAAGCACCGGCGGCGAGGTCATCGTTAAAGAGGTGGTCGTCAACACCAATCCAACGGTCTAGCGCATTATTAACGGTATACTCATAGTAATATATTAACCAACACTCACTGTGACCGAACAGCTCAACAGCTCACGGCCTGGTATAATAAGACTCTCCTCTCCTCTACGCCATGGTACGCACCTGATATACGCGTATACGTATACGGCGGTACTCACGGAATCATTTGTGATATATACGTACATCACGTATGCTGATATGCTGACCACGTTTGCCTGGGTATGGGCCGTTGGTCTTTTCGACGTTAGACGTCGTCTGTTGGGTGTGCCACAACAACCAGAACATGGACTGGTCACTTACCCGTGGTCTTTTTGACACAGAAAGGGGGATATCTCTCCGCAACGTGACAAAAAGGGGGACGTTACGAAAAAAGGGGGAATTTCCCAAACTTAGTAGATGTAAGGGGGAATACCCCCGCGTAGGCATAACAAAAAGGGGGATGTGCTCACACCCCCCTTTGGATCGCTCTCGTTCACCCGCTAAACATATGGACAATAAAAAAAAACGCTTTGGATGGTAGGGAGATGCCATGTGAGTGTGGCAAACGCATCAGGTTTTAATTTCGAGTCGATTTGACAGAGTACATGGGCGTACCCGGCGGCGAAAACCGATGTCCCCCTTTTTGTCACGATATAGGGGGGGGTGTACCCCTTTTTGTCAAATTACCTTCTACTTACTGCTGTACAACAAACTATTGCCTCTACTAATATTATTAGGGAATTTGAAAAAAAGGGGGACACCCCCCCCTATATCGTGACAAAAAGGGGGACATCGGTTTTCGCCGCCGGGTACGCCCATGTACTCTGTCAAATCGACTCGAAATTAAAACCTGATGCGTTTGCCACACTCACATGGCATCTCCCTACCATCCACTGCCACCGCTGATTTTCCAGCAGCAGAATGCACGCGGCTATTATGCGGCGCGACTTTGCCCCACCAAACAACCCCCCAGGTAGGGTGCACACGGCTGGCGGCCGTGCGACTTTTCGCGGAATATGCAGACATGCTTCCCCTCGTTTCCGATTACCACCACACCTGCTTCCTCCACAACCAACCTTCTGAAGTGGAGGCGTACGGCAATACATGTCGCACGACTTTGAAATCCCCTCCCGCAACACAGAACGGGGTGCCTACGACGGGTACGCCGTAGGGCTTTTAGCTGCTGCTGTACGTCCCCCCCTCCACACAGAGGGGTACGTAAGGTTTATACTCCCACCATACGTAGGACGTAACCTGCTGCTACACCCTGCCTACTTGCTCCACCGTAGGGCTTACGTACTGTTGTACACACATACAGCAGCAGTAGTTGACGAGTCGACTCCACAACATCGACTCGGGATCATCCACCATTCAAACACGGTCTCCTTGCCCAGCGTCAGAAGCATTCTCCTTGCCACATACATACAACTGCTGCTGCTGTACAAGCATGGAGAAAGCCATCAAAGTCTCCAAAAACCCGGTACCCGGACAGCCGTGCGTGTCGAAAGACCCCTCCTATGGGACCCCCCTCCCGGTTCCCACAGTCACCATGGACGGTTCCGACGATGGTGGTATAGCATCCCTCCCTGCTGCACCACAGCGATGGTTAGCTGTTGCTTCCCACCGGACTCCTCCTGCGCTTTGAATTTTTGGTTGCTTCGAAATCGTGACATCATTCCTCCGCTGCACTTTCTCAGCTCGCGAAAGCAAGGCCCTGATCTAATACTTGAGCTCGAAGGTCTCCCACCTAGCCCCCATGAGGCTTGCGAGACTCCACTCTAGAGTGTTCGTACTTCCTTGGCAGGTGGTTTCAAGTCATTGTATTATTAGTCGTCCCACAGGGTAGGGGCAACGAGGAGTGCCCTCAGGGGTCCAGGGCTTTCACACCCAGGCCCAAAAGACAAAAATGCGGTGTAACCTATAAAGGTAATAGCCCGACCGACACCAAACTGCTCGTACTGTCATACTGAAGACTCCAAACCAACAGCTAGCGTGTTCCTTATTCCGCGGTATGGATAGATAGATAAGCCGGAAGCCTTCCCACAGAAGGCACGTCGGTGCTGGAGGGACTCCTTGTCGATATATATTAGGGCGAGGTCAAGCAGATCGAGGAGTGTGTCGGTGTGCAGACACGACGACATGAAATGATACGTCTCTCGATGCTGCTGTTTGTAATGCCAATTAGTAGCAGTAGTAGTAGCAGTAGCAGTAGCAGTAGCAGTAGCAGTAGTAGTAGTAGGTAGTAGTAGTAGAGTAGTAGTAGTAGTAGTAGTAGTAGTAGTAGTAGTAGTAGTAGTAGTAGTAGTAGTAGTAGTAGAGAGTAGTAGCAGTAGTAGTAGTAGTAGTAGTAGTAGTGGTAGTAAGTAGTAGTAGTAGAAGTAGTAGTAGTAGTAGTAGTAGTAGTAGTAGTAGTAGTAGTAGTAGTAGTAGTAGTAGTAGTGTAGTAGTAGTAGTAGTAGTAGTAGTAGTAGTAGTAGTAGTAGTAGTAGTAGTAGTAGAAGTAGTAGTAGTAGTAGTAGTAGTAGTAGTAGATAGTAGTAGTAGTAGTAGTAGTAGTAGTAGTAGTAGTAGTAGTAGTAGTAGTAGTAGTAGTAGTAGTAGTAGTAGTAGTAGTAGTAGTAGTAGTAGTAGTAGTAGTAGTAGTAGAGATGTGTATAAGAGACAGTAGTAGTAGTAGTAGTAGTAGTAGTAGTAGTAGTAGTAGTAGTAGTAGTAGTAGTAGTGGTAGTAGTAGTAGTAGTAGTAGTAGAAGTAGTAGTAGTGGTAGTAGTAGTAGTAGTAGTGGTAGTAGAAGTAGTAGTAGTGGTAGTAGTAGTAGTAGTGGTAGTAGTAGTAGTAGTAGTGGTAGTGGTAGTAGTAGTAGTAGTAGTAGTAGAAGTAGTAGTAGTAGTATAGTAGTAGCAGTAGCAGTAGCAGTAGTAGTAGCAGCAGCAGCAGCACAGTAGTAGTAGTAGCAGTAGCAGTAGCAGTAGCAGTAGCAGTAGCAGTAGCAGTAGCAGTAGCAGCAGTAGTAGCAGTAGTAGCAGTAGTAGTAGTAGTAGTACAGTAGTAGTAGTAGTAGTAGTAGTAGTAGTAGTAGTAGTAGTAGTAGTAGTAGTAGTAGTAGTAGTAGTAGTAGTAGTAGTAGTAGTAGTAGTAGTAGTAGTATAGTAGTAGTAGTAGTATAGTAGTAGTAGTAGTAGTAGTAGTAGTTGGAATAGTAGTAGTATATATAGGAAGTATTTATATGCCGTATGAGTACGTGGTATAGTAGTGTTGTATAATAAGAGAGATATATATACTAAGGCACAGTGAACAAAAAGGGGGACACCCCCCATATATCGTAACAAAAGGGGGGACACTATCAAGCACCGGCAGCGACGTTCTAGTCAAAGAGGCGGTCGTCAACACCAATCCAACGGCCCAGCGCATTAACGGTATACTCATACGAGTAGTCATATATATTTTAACCATCACTCTGACAGAACAGCTCAACAGCTCACTTCCTGGTACAATAACAGTGTTGTTTCAACTAAGTTCCTCCGTATTTTTTATTAGAATGCCCCCATACAAACATACCACTATAAATTTTTGGAAACCCTTGAAACGCTATAGAAAAAGGGCTCGTGAGAAGAGGACACAGGCCAGACGTCGCGTATCTCCGCTAACCAGAGGTGAACGGTCCTGAGCAACAAGAGGCTGTGCTTACAGGAGGATACTGGAGGAGATGAGCACCTTGTTTGGTTGTGTTGTGTCGCAGGCTGGTAGTTATCAGCGGTCAAATCTTGAGTGTTGTGGCATGTGCACAGGGAACTAGGCAACCCTATACGAGCATACGAGCGACAGGCATAAGTCGTGCGAGCGGAGGATACCGAAAAAGCAAGCTTTCTTGGGCCCACGTTGGTCAGGAATATCTCGGGCCACAGAGAACGAACCCCGTGAGACCAAGTATCTGTGCAAAGCTTGAGACCGTGTCTACGGCGTCTCCCTGCCGCTTGCCCTCGTCGGACCGCATGCGTCTCGCGAGGACCACCTGGAAGGTGGGGTCCGCCGCCCCAGAGGCGGGTCTGCAACGGCTTTCGTCGGCAGGTTGAGAGGCACTCAACTACTCGTTCGACGAAGCTACGAGGACCAAAACACGGGCAGGCGTCACTGGCTTGATGGTCGACACCTCCCTTCGAAGTCTGAATGTGTTTCACCACGAGGGGCCTCTGCTATGACCAGAACTGTGTTCGGCAGAGGCGGGGGGGGGGTTGGTTCGGGTGTGCTCCCACCATAAAAAAGCCACCAAAACGATGCAAACCCGAAAACAGCAGTTTCCCGGGTCACATTATCGCTCGTGCGTCAAGGCTCGTCGGCGTACGGCTCCTGCTTTTTGCTTCACGCGCACCCCGCTGCTCATGGCTACTCGTACCTGTACATCCTGATAGTACTCGAAGGTGCCCACTGTAGCGTGCAGGCGGCTGACAAACGACGCGAATTTCCGATTACGCCGCATTTTAGTTGAACAACACTGATAAGACTCTCCTCTCACTTACACGCATGGAGTGACCATGATAATAAACGCGGATACTATATAGAGCGGTACTCAAGGAATCATTTGTGATATATACCGTACATCATGTATGCTGATATGCTGACCACGTTTGCCTGGGTATGGGCCGTTGGGTTTTTCGACGTTAGACGTCGTCTATTGGGCGTGCCACAACAACCAGAACATGGAGTGGTCACTTACCCGTGGTCTTTTTGACACAGAAAGGGGGATATCTCTCCGCAACGTGACAAAAAGGGAGACGTTACGAAAAAAGGGGGACTTTCCCAAACTTAGTAGATGTAAGGGGGGATACCCTCGCGTAGGCATAACAAAAAGGGGGATATGCTCACACACCCCTTTTGATCGCTCTCGTTCACCCGCTAAACACATGAAAACAAAAAAAAACGCTGTGGATGGTAGGGAGATGCCATGTGAGTGGCAAACGCATCAGGTTTTAATTTCGAGTCGATTTGACAGAGTACATGGGCGTACCCGGCGGCGAAAACCGATGTCCCCCTTTTTGTCACGATATAGGGGGGTGTACCCCTTTTTTTCAAACGCCCTAATAATATAGTAAGAAGGCAAATGAGTTGTTGTACAGCAGTAATATAATGGGCATTTGACAAAAAGGGTTACACCCCCCTGTATCGTTACAAAAAGGGGGACAGCGGTTTTCGCCGCCGGGTAAGCCCATGTACTCTGTCAAATCGACTCGAAATTGAAATCTGATGCGTTTGCCACACTCACATGGCACTCCCTACCATCCCAGCGTTTTTTTTTTTCTATATGTTGAGCGGGTGAACGAGAGCGATGCAAAAGGGGGTGTGAGCATATCCCCCTTTTCGTTATGCCTACGCGAGGGTATCCCCCTTTTCATTACTTAGTTTGGGAATAGTCCCCCTTTTTTCGTAACGTCCCCCTTTTTGTAACACTGCGGAGAGATATCCCCCTTTCTGTTACAAAAAGACCTACGGGTAAGTGACCACTCCATGTTCTGGTTGTTGTGGCACGCCCAACAGACGACGTCTAACTGTCGAAAAGACCAACGGCCCACTACCCTAGCAAACGTGGCTCAGCAGATCAGCATACATTGGTTGGCGCCCTGTGCCCTGTTGTCCTCAAAAATCACCAACATATATATAAACGAGTATACGTATCCGCGTATATCAGGTACGTACCATGGCGTAAAGGAGAGGAGATTCTTATTGTACCAGGAAATGAGCTGTTGAGCTGTTCGGTCAGAGTGATGGTTAATATATGACTATGAGTATACCGTGAAAATGCCAGAGGGCCGCGTGGATGGCGCCGTTGGAGCCGCGGAGTGCTGTAGTTCGCCCCCTTTTCCACGCGATATATAGGGGGCCCCTATTTCAAATGCCTACGAAGAAGTAGGACTGCTTTTCAGGTACGTATATAGCACGTATATACGTATCATACCATACACACGTACTGCTCTCAGGTTAGAAACGAACGTTCCGAAAAACGTCTAGTGAAACGCTACGTGGTGAAAGTAGTACGAGTAGTACAGCAGTGATACAGTGAAAGGGCGCGAAGTGACACCGATATTTCGTATATTGTACTCCACGGAGACCACCCGGAGAGGATGAACGAGTGAGCAGTATACGGCGAAGAAGTGATTTGGAAATTCAAATTATCATTCTATTCACTAAAACAAGCACAACCAGTCAACTTTACTGTTCAATAGTTCCCACCGCCTCGGACAGCTCATGAGCTAGCTCATCTGTCGTGTATAGATCAAGCATTCAAAACATGTGCAGATGAGCTACCGCCTATAGCTCAAGCCGGGGAAAACATGTGTAGCTCATGTAGCTCCTATAGCTCATTTTGGGCCAAATGAGCTAGCTCATGTAGTTCCTATAGCGCACATTCGGCAAATATGTGCAAATGAGCTGTCCCCTATAGCTCAAGCTTTGAAAACATGTGCAGATGAGCTATCGCCTATGGCTCAAGCCAGGAAAACATGTGCAGATGAGCTATCGCCTACAGCTCAAGCCTTCAAAACATGTGCAGATGAGCTACTGCCTATAGCTCAAGCCGGGAAAANTACTACTACTACTACTACTACTACTCTAGCTACTACTACTACTACTACTACTACTACTACTACTACTACTACTACTACTACTACTACTACGACTACTACTACTACTACTACTACTACTACTACTACTACTTCTACTACTACTACTACTACTACTACTACTACTACTACTACTACTACTACTACTACTACTACTACTACTACTACTACTACTATTACTACTACTACTACTACTACTACTACTACTACTACTACTATTACTACTACTACTACTACTACTACTACTACTACTACTACTACTACTACTACTACTACTACTACTACTACTACTACTACTACTACTACTACTACTACTACTACTACTACTACTACTACTACTACTACTACTACTACTACTGACTACTACTACTACTACTACTACTACTACTACTCCTACTGCTACTGCTACTGCTACTGCTACTGCTACTGCTACTACTACTGCTACTAATTGGCATTACAAACAGCAGCATCGAGAGACGTATCATTTCATGTCGTCGTGTCTGCACACCGACACACTCCTCGATCTGCTTGACCTCGCCCTAATATATATCGACAAGGAGTCCCTCCAGCACCGACGTGCCTTCTGTGGGAAGGCTTCCGGCTTATCTATCTATCCATACCGCGGAATAAGGAACACGCTAGCTGTTGGTTTGGAGTCTTCAGTATGACAGCTACGAGTCAGTTTGGTGTCGGTTCGGGCTATTGACCTTTTATAGGTAACACCGCATTTTTGTCTTTTGGGCCTGGGTGTGAAAGCACCTGGACCCCTGAGGGCACTCCTCGTTGCCCCTACCCTGTGGGACGACTAATAATACAATGACTTGAAACCAACCTGCCAAGGAAGTACGAACACTCTAGAGTGGAGTCTCGGCAAGCCTCATGGGGGCTAGGTGGGAGACCTTCGAGCTCAAGATTAGATCAGGGCCTTGCTTTCGCGAGCTGAGAAAGTGCAGCGGAGGAATGATGCTCACGATTTCGAAGCAACCAAAAATCAAAGCGCAGGAGGAGTCCGGTGGAAGCAACAGCTAACCATCGCTGTGGTGCAGCAGGGAGGGATGCTATACCACCATCGTCGGAACCGTCCGATGGTGACTGACGGGAACCGGGAGGGGGGTCCCAGTAGGTGAGGGTCTTTCGACACGCACGGCTGTCCGGGTTACGGGTTACCGGCGTTTTTGGAGACTTTGATGGCTTTCTCCATGCTTGTACAGCAGCAGAGTTGTATGTATTGTAGGCAAGGAGAATGTGCTGACGCTGGGCAAGGAGACCGTGTTGAATGGTGGATATCCCGCAGTCGATGTCGTGGAGTCAACGTCGTCAACTACTGCTGCTGTATGTGTGTACAGCAGTACGTAAAGCCCTACGGTGGAGCAACTGTAGGCAGGGTGTAGCAGCAGCTTACGTCCTACGTATGGTGGGAGTATAACCTTACGTACCCCTACTGTGTGGAGGGGGGACGTACAGCAGCAGCTAAAAAGCCCTACGGCGTACCCGTCGTAGGCACCCCCTTCGTGTGTTGCGAGAGGGGGATTTCAAAGTCGTGCGACATGTATATGCCGTACGCGCTCCACTTCAGGAGGTTGGTTGTGGAGGAAGCAGGTGTGGTGGTAATCGGAAGCGAGGGGAAGCATGTCTGCATATTCCGCGAAAAGTCGCACGGCCGCCAGCCGTGTGCACCCTACCTGGGGGGTTGTTGAGTGGGGCAAAGTCGCGCCGCATATAGCCGCGTGCATTCTGCTGCTGGAAAATCAGCGGTGGCAGGAACCGGACGTGGGGTAATCGTGGGCTGTCTGCAGCAGTACCAATATAACGATGGGGTTTCGTCCGGGTGGCAATAAGTCGAGCGGCATGGCCGCACGCACTCCATGATAAGCAGCAGCAAACAGCAGCAGCGGGGGAAGTCACGGAGAGAGCAGATCTGGGTATTTCGTCAGCCGGGGCTTCATGTAGGGTCCGGCAACATCGCGGGGCGTGGGGGACAGGTCTGGTCATAATGGTGGGGTTTTCGTAGAAGTGATGTGTTTTTACGATGAATACACCAGTCGATCGAAATCTTTTTTTGATCGATGGATGGGTATACGTAGCCTGTTTCTCCTGGTAGTTTTGAAATGTACTTTCATGTTCAAATCAAACAGTCTTGTAAATCCGAAAAACTTGTAGTGTTTTTCTGGTATAGACAGGACCAGAATGGGACTGGTAGAACTGAAATGTATATGTTTAACAGTTTGGAGAAATATGGGTATGTTTTGCTCGCGGCCAAGGGTGGAGAAGCCGTGGACGGTAGATTTTGTATCGTCTAAGATTCGTTCTGGATGGTGTACGTAAGCGTTTTTCGCCTTGTAGTTTGGTAATGTTGTTTCATGTTCAAATCAAACAGTCTTTGTAAATCCGAAAAGCTTGTAGTGTTTTTCTGGTATAGACAGGACCAGAAGGGGACTGGTGGAACTGAAACCTACATTTTGAACGGTTAGGAGAAATAAGGGTACGTACGTATGTGCACATTGAGAGGTGTATTACTGGTATATGGTACGTATTGGTGGTGACTACTGATTTTATTGAATTTTGCGGGTATCTTTTGTTTTTTGGCTGTCTATTGCTGATTGCAAAATGAAGGGAGGGTAAGCTTATTCATGCTTGATTGGTTGTTCTACCAAAAGCAGTATCATTTTGCGGACAGTTGTTTGCAAGGGAGAATGGTACGTAAAGTATCGTTTGCGATTCGTGTTAGATTTCTGAATGGTAGGAAAATTATCGTTCGTTCCGGGTACAGTCGTAGATGGTACGAGTACGTATTATGGGAGAGATATTGATTGGGTCCATCCCGATTGAAACCCTCCAAACCCCCCTTTGATACCAGAACGGTGTTTTGATGTAGACAAGCTGTCTTGCAATTCCAACTCGCCATGTGTGGCGTTCCCCGAGGGGTATAGCGGTTCGTATGGACAGTTTGTAAAGTCAAGTTTCATGGCTTAAGGGGGGGGGCGAGGGTAAGTACGCCTTGACGGGTGTATTTTTGTTGTGCAGTGTGAGTGATTACACTGACTTTTTGGTTTGGCTGGTATCTCTTCGTGGCTTCATATTGAGAGACTAGATTCAGAGTCATGACTAGTCATTCAACTACCAATATTGTTTTTCCGAACTTGATGGGTGGTTGCAATCTTGTCTGGAAATTCAAAGGGGGATATGTTGAGGATTTGGTTTGATGCACAAGTAAGTTTTTTTTTTGCAGTTGTCATTGCAATGAAACGTGGTGGCTTGTGGATGGTCAGATACTTCGGTAGCTGGGAGGGATAAGGCTACTTTTAGCGTTGGGTGAATATTTGCTATATCGCTTTACCGTTACGATCGGTGAATCTGTTACGGTAGTAGGGGACAAGAAGTTTTTTTTGTCCGGGGGACCTCGCGATCTCCGGCAATATATATTTCGCTTTAGTTTTTGCTTTGAATGCGCAGCTGCTGTTGTAGTCTCTTTTTGTGATTGCAATAGTGTGTAAGTGGGAGTATGGAAGAGGTTTTCGCTCATGAGGATGAGTTTCCTCTTGCCATTTTTGTTTTAGGTGATGGAGTTGAGTCTGTTATTGTTGGTTCGTCACTGTCGCCAATGTATTGTGAAGAATCAGGGAGGGTGTTGGTTTGGAGTCTTCAGTATGACATTTACGAGTCAGTTTGGTGTCGGTTCGGGCTATTGACCTTTTATAGGTTACACCGCATTTTTGTATTTTGGGCCTGGGTGTGAAAGCACCTAGACCCCTGAGGGCACTCCTCGTTGCCCCTACCCTGTGGGACGACTAATAATACTATGACTTGAAACCAACCTGCCAAGGAAGTACGAACACTAGCGTGGTTGTCAACCCTTATCATCCGATTGGATAGATCCTGGAGGATCGATCGTTCTCGGTAGGGTAGTCCGAGACGAACGATAGGGTTGCTCATCAGATGGATGAGACCCAGGAGACAGCGCTAACGCGCAAAGTTCAGGAGCTCTCGAACTTGGTCGAAGCGCAATCGCTCCAGCTAGCCGACCAGCCTAGAGCGATGGACACACAATCGGCCCAAGTCGCGGAGCAGGCCGCGAAGCTGGCATCACTCAAGGGGCAAGCGAGGTTGCCCGCCCCAGATCGCCAGCGGCTGATGACGTTCGACTCCGAGGTTCATACTCCGTCTCGGCCAGTCGCCAAAACGTGCCGAAGTTTCACGGCGAGGCACCGCAGCACCCGATGTGGCGAAATAAGATCCTGTCACATCTGTCGATTTTTGGTTGACGCGAGGCTGTCGCGCCGCGCGCTCAACCAATTCTCGTCGGCGACGATCGGGTCATGCCTGGCAAGCTTCGCCGAGTATACTCGCCACGAGATATCGAGGATTCAACTCGAGCTTGGGTGCCATTTTTGTTGAAGGAGTTGTTTTTGCTCCTCTGGCCAATAAAATACTCCAGGCTGGAAACTCGTCGAGGATTGGTTTGAGCCAAGAGGTGCTGCTCAACAAGACTTATGGCTGGATACATTCGACAACCTGCGAGTAAATGCAGAAGGGTGGAGACCCATTGGTGTGGATCGGTCGCGTCGACGATGTCGTGAATATGCTTGCGTGTCTCGATGTCCACAAGACCGAGGGTATGGTTCACCGTCAGATCATACGTCGCCTGACGAGCGATTATGACACTGAATGTCGTGTTCTGTTCAGGCGTCGTAACCTGCCACGTAATGAGCTAGAGGAAATCGTTCGGGACAGGTTTACCGAAATCCAAGCGGCAAAGCCTGCGGGACGCCTAAACGCTTTGTTTGCCGGCGCTCAGGGTCGCGGCGGTCAAGATACCGTAGGACATGGTGGCAGCCGCCGGGACAATCGCAGCAAGGGTGGTCGCGGTGGTGGCCGTGGAGGCAGGGGCACCCAAGGTGCAACTGCATCTAGTCAGGGGCAGCCTTTCAACGGTAGCAATGGGATTTTCTTTCCTCAGTCGCGACTTCAGGCGAAATTCTATCGTTGCGGTCAGCCTTGACACCGACACAACGAGTGCATCGCGACAGTAACAATAAATCCCAGCAATGATTTTAGCCAGGGCAACACTGTTATATGTCGCACCGCCACCTCCGCCGTCGAGCTCTGCTGCTCCGTCAACCTCTACGTCGACTATGGTGGCGACGTACTCGTCTTCTTTCTCCGGTCAAACATCCTCAGCAGTTCATGGCACGTTTAGTGCCGTCTGGTAACTATGGCTTAACCGGACAAACAGTTTTTTCTCGTACTGACGACGGTTGTGAGGTTTGCATTCGCGACAGCGGGAGTACTATGCATATGACTGCTGATGGTGAGGGGATGTACGACTGTGCTCGCCCCCCCAGTATGATGTACGACTGTGCTCGCCCCCCCAGTAGATAATGACAGGATGATAATGGGTGGCCTCGCAATGTTGCCCATTGCTTGTTATGGCAAAATAGATTTAGTTCTCCATAGCATCGAAGACGTGGTGGTCACGTTAAATAACGTGGCGCATGTTCCTGACCTGGGGCTCAATTGTTTTTCTCCACATGCTGTAGGGAAGCAACAGGCCGTGGTTATAGACCCAGCCGGGGTCCATGTGATGCCCGGGCGGTTAGTTTTTCCGCGCAATGGCGTTGGTAGCCAGCTTTCTGCCACTCATAAGATGCACAAGCATCAGCAGCAGTCCGGTCTAGCACCTGTCGAAGATGGTGCGGTAGGACTACCCGCCGTCGCACCATTGCCCCCGCTACAATGCCCGTGCGCATGAAATCTATGGATATAAAACCCTAGGTAGGCCAAGGAAGGTGGTAAATTATCGTTGACGAAAAATGGCACAGCTAACTAGAACCTCAGAATCGACGAAGTAAAACTATCCTTAGCTAGTTGGTGGACACAGGTCGGAATTCGTTAGACTGATGGAGGAAGGCCAGGGGATGCCACAAAATGAATCAGTGGCACCTTGGTATCACCACCGTTGGACGTGCGCGGCATCGAGCAATACTTGTGGTGAACGAATAAAAATGCCGGCAGGAGCAGACCTCCTCGAAGTAGTACAAAGCTATCAGCATACCCGCCAATGACCCTTTCGATCTGAGACTTATGGGAGGTAACCGGGTGGACCACGCTCAACCCAGGGCCAGCACTGCTGTACCACCTGAATGAGATGACCACCCTCGCTGGCACGAGTTAAAATATGTGTATATTATGCCCTGAAGAAAGAACAACCCAAATCTGGGCAGAGCCCAGTGAGAGAGGAGTCCGAGAGAGAGAAGAAAATGTATAAAAGTAATGACTGCTGTGGGCGATGATCTACAGCAGAACAAACCTCAAATCCGTTTTACCCGACTGCATAATCCACATACACCTGAAACCCCGGGGACGTATAATTTCCATGGTATCCCCTGTGACCCACGTCCGGTATACCACCCGCATAATCCATACCCACCTAAGATACCCGGCGATGTACCCAGGATGTCCCCTAATGATCACAGGCTGACCTATAAAGGCCCTAACAGTATGGTAACCAATGTAGCTTCTGAGAACATCTGTCAAGGGTATGTGTCAGAGGTTATACTTACCAGAAATCATCATTGTCGCTACTTGATAACGCCAAAGTTTAAATTGCACATGTATATGTACAACAGGCAGCTTTTCAGTCGGTTGTCGTTTGTTGATGACGTCTTTAGCAGCAGAACCTGTGTTTTACTCGTACACATAGCCAGTAGTTCATAGTATTAATAGAACAACATACGAGTACGAGCTGGGCCAGCCAAGAAACTTAGAAAGCTTCCTAAAGTTGTATCTCGTGAACCACTGCGAATTAGGCTACACAAATTGGAAGCACTTACCCTGACACACCAGTGCTTGTGCAAAACAATTGTATCTGAAAAATTATAAGCTTTTTTTTCTCGACTCGATCTCGCCGAGATATCCGCGAAAACTCGAAAACATTTTTTTTCATTCTAATTTCTTATAAAAAATGTAATTTTCGATCAACATGATATTTGGTGGAGACAATGCTGAAGACACAAGGAGGAGATCGATGTAAGTCTCGTTGCCCAATTCGCCACCTATCAAGAGACATGACCAAAACTCGATTCCATATATAAGTCAAGTAATTACGGGAAAATGTTATTTCCGCCATGCCCCGACCAATTTTGAGAGTTTTACTCTGACATTTTAACCACGCGTCTTTAAATCGTACGTGCAAAGATACTTGCCGCCTGTTTGTTTGTTTGTTTTTTTTTTCGATTATTGGATTGTCTTACGTATCTCTTTCGAGAAGAAACAAAAAGGGCACGCAGCAAGTGTGTTGATTAGTACATGATCTACACTGTATCCAAATTCCAGGTCCAAATTCGTTAAATTGGTCGGGGCATGGCCAATCTTTAAAAACATTATTTTGGCAGGCCCAGGTCGTACTCGTAGCTACTTGTATAAGAAGATAGCAATAAGTAAGATCTTAGCAGATATGATACACAGCAATTTACAACCTCTATCATGTCTGCTATATGTTACCTGGTACCAAGTACTGGTGTGGGTTGTAGTACGTACATACAGGTAAACATGAAGAAGGATATCCATTCAATATCCCTCCAAAAACCGGTAGCATACTATTTAGTTGTTGAAGTGACTAATATAAAACACAAGGGTAATGTACGCGTACCCTGTAGGATAATTGTTGCTGTAAACAAGGGTCCTGTATTTGAATAAGGGGGTCGTCTTCTTGGCTTGTTTTGAGCTATGAGCGCACACGCGCACCGCCCTCACCAGCTCACTCCCACAACATGGCCTGAAGTCGCCAACCATCTTCTTCTTTTATTCTCCTTTGAAGCTCTTGTCAGGTTCACTTTACCGTGACCTGCGTTTTGCCTCTCGAATCATAGGCTGTCTCTTGTCCGGTCATCGGCAAGCGGGTCTACGCGTACACATCAGCTATCATACGCGTTGGTACACACGTCAATCGTCACACGCTAATAGGTTACGACCCCCGTGTCGCGTAAACGCGACTAGCCGCTAGCAACGCAGTTCAAGATAATCTACACTACTGGTTTCATCAGGAGGATTGGAGATCAAGCAACCTGTGTCTGCTGCGCTTCGGAGCTTCATCTTCTCTACATCGAGGAGTACGCCGAGCAGAATCAAACATCAAACATTGAAGGTCTACTTCGTTGAAGCGTGAGTGACTGAAGCGGTACGGATATCGCGTGCTTCTCAGAGGATCCTGCGTAGGAGCTGTAAAATCTCACCTCCGCCTCGTCTGCTTATCATAGACGAGGAAAAATCTCGATCAAAAATCGAGTACAATTGCTGTACGCTATACCACAACAACTCCAGCTTGACAACCCACAGCATCGCTAAGAGGGTAGAAGCTCTGCTGAGCGTAGTCAATATCCTGGATCGTTAGCCTCGGTGACCCCGAGCAGCAGTGATAACGAAGTTAACTCCCGATACCGAGGTCGGGCTCGAGGATCATGTTACTCAAGTTGGCGTTGGATCAGCGAGCGGTGCAAACGAAAGACGTCTTGAGGGCAAAGTGCATGGCGACACTGGGCATGGTGGGGTAAAGGAAGGAGTGTTTGTCGATGGTGCGAACGGTTCGTGTGCTGGGAGAGAGGTTGTTGGTGAATCAACTGCAGATTTGCCGGTGGTCGTGTTCGCTTGTCTGAAGTCTGAATGTGTACCTCCTAGCTCGGGCCCTCTACTAGCTGCGCCTGACTGATGGCTTTAGGCCACAACAGGAAGAAGCTGGTGAGTCACTTCTGTTCTGTAAGTTGCTATATGAATGTGTGTGTTTGTTTGTGAAGTAGCATTTCCTGAAGGGCCTAACTGCAATTAATTGTTTACTAAACTGTGCTGATTGTGAGAGATGGGAGGACGTCGTTAAATATTGGTATGTAGGTTGTCAAGCAAAATTGGAAAGCTTTGTCATCCAAAGTTTGCTGTGACATCTGTCTGGTTTAAACAAACGAAGTTTGGTTCCGAACTGTTTTATCGCGGATGGATGTATGTCACCGGTAGGAATAGGTCGACACGGATTATGATGTTGTTTGTGATTTCTTCCGCCTCCCTTCGAGTTATGTTTTGTTTCCGTGGATGGCAGCCGGCTGTCCCTGTCTTCTTTTTTTGTCGTTTTTCCCCCAAGTCCTTTTGGGCCTGTGGGTTCGCTCTGGGGGGGGGCTGTGGTCGTCCGGGGACACCCGGGCTACATCCCCGGGTATCATCGGTGGGTATGGATGATGTGGATGGTATACCGGACGTGGGTCACAGGGGATACCATGGAAATTATACGTCCCCGGGGTTTCAGGTGTATGTGGATTATGCAGTCGGGTAAGACGGATTTGGTGTTCGTTCTGCTGTAGATCATCGCCCACAGCAGTCATTACTTGTGTCTATTTCTTCTGGTTGTTGTCTCTCTAACTGGGCTCTGCCCAGATTTGGGTGTTCGTTCTTCAGGGAATAATACAGTTCATATATTTGAACTCGTGTCAGCGAGGGTGGTCATCTCATTCAGGTGGTACAGCAGTGCCAGCCCTGAGTTGAGCGTGGTCCACCCGGTTACCTCCCATAGCTCTGAACTTTGAAATTTCCGAGAGGCCGTCGAGCCCAGAGAAATAATTGTTTGGCAGTCGTCTTCTGATCGAGGCTCTAGGGCATGATAGGCCTTACGCAATCAGGCGAGGTAAACGGCACTCATGATGAAGGTTGGAAGGACTCTCGTGTTAGATTATATCGAGGAGGAGAAGTGAGTTCTCCTTGGACGTCGGGCGTCGGTCACAATGACAGTTACATCCTGGACCGAAACATCCCCCGGAATAAAGATGCCCTCTACCATATACGTATTCCACGTATTCCGCCGCACATGGCTGTGTGATACTCTCAGATCACAGCTGTACTCCAAGCATACTCAACATCATCGGACTCTCATCGTAGATCTGTGACCCCAAACGACTGGTGATAACTACTTTTTCGAATAGTTTTCAGAGGCGGGTACGACCTGTTTTTGTCGGTATCCTGCTCATCACACAGCACAGCAGCAGTCCGTACGGCTACGTACTTTATCCGGTAATACTACTACTGCTGCTGCAGTGTCATACAAGACCGCTTGACGACCTCCTTCCACCATGAAGGACTCCAAACACAACAACAGTGTCACCTTCACCACCGCGATCAAGGGTTTGGGGAAATTTGACGGACGTAATCCAGACGAATTTCGTGATTGGCACAAAGATAATGGCGGTCGTTCTCAGGGTCACGCGCCGCAATATCGCCAGCATCATCAAAGGGAAGTCACGGCCGAGCGAGGCAACGTCAGACACCGGGATCTCCCGGGCCCTTGCTGGCGCAACCGGGGGCTCAAGCCTCGCTCGACAAAGCAACCGCCGACTTCGACAGGACGAATGAAGACCTCTACGCCATCCTGTATCTACTCACGAAGAAGCCAGCAGCGGTTCTTGTTTCCAAGCACGAATACACGACTGGCACCAGTGGAGATGGTCAAAAGGCACTACAAGACCTCATCAGCAAGTGCAACAAGGTGACTGACGAAGTCATCAGGGCAACGATGGAGACACTTTAAACACCCCGATGAAGGTTCAACAGGACCCTGATTGTCCGTGAGACTTTCCCGAGGGTGAAACTGTCATTTCCTAATGATGAAACCGTCACCTTCTCCAAACCGACATCATACTTGTATCTACGTATCTACGACCAATAACACAACACGTACGAGTATGTGCTTGTACTCATATATACATTGGTGTACGACCACTACTACTGTAGAACTCTTATACTGCTACTACTGTTGTCACAGCTTACTATAGACACCTACGGTACTTACAGTACGCGTCGGTACGTAGTGGCGACGTAATTGAACTGAGTTACCTCTGGTATTCTACGTTTGTTACTGCTGTGTCATACTGTCAGCTACTTACTTACGTACCAGCTGCTATGTTATCTCGGTACTCAGCTATGTTACCTTAGCAGCGACATTGTCCGTCTACTGCTGTTGAGAAGTACTAATCACTGCCACTCTCTCCTCGATGAGGGTAGCATAGGAATGTATACGTGTGCAGCGACATGTAAAATTACTGCTTGTCAAGAAGTACTACAGTACTACAGGTACTACTGCTGTATTCACACTCTCTCCTCGATACGGGTAATACGTGAGTGATACCAGGTACTTGATAGGATTGAGTTCCCAATCATGTTACAGCACTAAGAATAGTGATGAACGCGACCACTCCTAACCCTAACCCTAACCCTAACCCCTAACCCTTAGGGCGATTTCTACACAGGCATCTTAGGGTGGAGACGGTGTCACAATCTAACGTGCCGTAGAGTTTATTTATATGATACTCTTCCCCCCGGTATAACAAAAACAAAAAGAGCGCTACTGATAAGCGTGAGTTGCTGACGAATCAATCTACTGCTGTACTGCTGCAGTGATCAATCCATCGCACTCTTTTTATTGTGTCTTTGTTACCTATTACGGTGGTACATTGTTAACATCCCCTTAAAACAGACTTTTGTCGATCTCGAAACAATTTATTTGGGCCCAAAATATTCGCTCTTTTTGTGACGGAACGTATTATCATCGGAATTATATTTATATCACACTGGCACACAGAGGGACACCTAGCCATGTGGGTAGGTTCGATGGAAAGCTATAGACTTCAGCTTTCCAACGATCCTACGTGTAGCCGAAAGTATGCAGTTTCAGATGAGGAAGAGATCGGTAAAAATGGATCCTCAAAAACATACTGTTTTTTAGGGGGGACAAGTTTCCAACCCACATTCTGATAGGAAAGATACGTATTTGGCATCGCTGGAAAGCTCAAAAGTTGGGGTTGTAAAAGTCTAAACCTACTTTTGCGATATTGTCTTTCGTTCATGAGATACAAGCATCCCAAGAACGGTACCCCAACCCCACGAGATCGCCTGTATCTCGTTTGCAACCACATACCTTCGGCTTCAAGTGGCATCGTTGGAAAGCAGGAGTCGACAGCTATCCGTGGAATCCAACCGAGGATTTGTTGGGTCCCTGTGTGCGCCTGTGTTTGTGTTTATGTACCCATATTATAATGCTGTACTGTAGTTTCTTTCGAAAAAAAAGGAAAAAAATGACCACAAAAAAAAAAACTTGGAAGATACAAATAAAATTAAATCCGCCGGGTCCATTAACAATATACCACCGTAGTAAGTGAAAAGCAGAGTCGCCCCAGCCCCAGCCGCATGGCTCCCAGTTGTGGATGCCGATCCTTGCTCCGCTTGTTCCCCGTAGATGAAGGCAGCGCTGCTGCTCCGGCATCTTGTGGTAGAAGCTGTCCGCCATCGTCTTTTTGTAGCTCCTCTCTCCGACGTCGATGACCCGCCAAATGACAAGGAAATCGAATGCTCGGCTATCAAGCACAAGCTCCAAACCCAATGGCGCCGAGACGCATGCCCACGGAGGTGTAGTCCGGCATGTCGTCATGGCTGATCACCTCTGTGATGTGCATGTTTTGTTCTTCGTGCGCTGCCTCTGCACCACAAATGCCTAGGGAGTAATCCAAACTGAAACGATGGAAGCTCCGAGAGGACGGATGCATGATCGCCCTGGCGAAACAGGCGGTGTCGGTCCGTCGACTTCTGGCATGACAATTTCGCTGGTGCTCCGGTTATGCCAGATGATGTTGACCCAGTGATGACAGGCTCTGATGCTCCGATGTGAGATGGCGATCCAGTGACCCCAGGCGCTGCTGCGCCGATGATCCCAGACGCGGACGCTCCTGCGGTCCTGGGTTATGCTGCTCCGAGTAGTGGATAGCATCTTGGTGCTTTGGTGGAGATTGTGATCACTCTGTTTTCCTCCTGCGAGACACGAAGCGGGTCTCTATCGGTGTGGGTAAAACCTACACACGTGGCCGGGGGGGTCTGCCGCCGATGCTTCCTTGTCGTGCGTGCTGTCGAAAGTCTCCTTGAAGCTTGGATTGGGCCTCGCACTGGCGGTCTCATGTTGCGGAAGCTTCGGTGCGACCCCAGGCGAAGTAAAAGGTGCGACCCCGCGCGAAGCAGCATGCGCGATCCCGGGTGAAATAGAGTATGTGGCTCCTGATGATGATGACACTCCAGCCTCTTGTAAAAGTAGTGTTCCAGCCTCTGATGATGAATGTCCAGGCCCTGGTGATGTCACTCCTGCCCCTGGTGAGGATACTCCAGCTCCCGTCGATGACGCTCCAGCCGCTGTTGATGACTTGTCCTCCACCAACAGGTTGCTTGCGTGCTACTGCGGACTGTCCTTGATTTGCGCACGCTGGTAATGCTTAGTCTCAGTCACAGTGACCTCTTCTGGCATTTTGTTACCGTCCTGTGGCATGCACATGGTCACTACTGCAAGCGTTTGTCCATCTTGTTGGAGAACCCCGTCCTGTTGGGGCGTTGCTGGCAGGGCTACAGCGGGTGTTTGATTCCTTGGCCGCGCTACTTATTGCGTCTAGGTTCATCTTGAACGAGCACAGACCTCGGTCCCCGGGTTGCTGCTCCAGTTGTATGGCGACGTCGCCTTTCCTCAGGTGAGGGTTCCCTGCCTCGAACGTGGTGATACTCCGCTCCATTGTAGTAGTGGGAGAGCAAATGTGTTGTCCCAGGCCTGACACGACTAAGCTGGGAAAGTGTGCTCGGTACGTTCTACAAATTTGGTCAGTGATGATGCCGTAGATGGTGCCGGTCATAGTCCCGAGCAGTTCCCTGTTGCCGGCGGTGATTATCGTCTTGGGCACGTTTAGCGGCGTGGGGTTCATCATGCGGTCTTTCAACCCTGAGATCAGCTCGTCGTCCAGGAAGTTCTCCGTAGCGCCGCTGTCCACCAGCATCGTCATTTCGTTGCTGCTGGGCTGAAACGTCCGTCCGTTGGTCAAGGTCGCGAACGCGGAACCCCGGCTGGCGGTGAGGGTCTTATTCCCGTCAACCGTGCTCCTGTGGTTCAGCAGTTCCCATAGACCCCGAGCGACCGTGATGAAGCCGGTTACAACGATGATGATGATGCCAGTTGTTGTCCTGAGTAGCCCTTGGACCGCTGAGGGCACGGGTTCTGCAGTGTATGTCTCCACCAGCGTTACTGCTTCCTGCCCGAGGGGTAGGGAGGTCCGTACATTGATGCCTGTGAACAGAAAGCCCCCGTCGAAGTCGTTACCGAAGTTGAGTTCCGATTTCTTGGTATCCACATCGGGGTTATGGTGGCTGCACTGCGTGGAACAAGTTGTGAAGGCGCTGCCCTGCTGTGGGCGCGGTGCCCCTTGTGCGTAGCACTCGGCGTCAGAGTGTGTCGTCGTGTTATGGTGTGAGCACCACGTCTGTTCGATGTTGCCTCCAGGCCCAGCCTTTGCTCTTGGTCTTCTCCTACTTGCCCTTGCTCTTGACCTTGCAGCGAAGATCGCATGGCTTTATCGTGCACTTGAATGACCGCATCCGGTGGTGTGCTCAGAATAATTATTTGAATGAAAGCGGCGTACGTTCAATACTACAAGGTTGTTCTGTGAGACAGCCTCCCAACCGTGCCCACGTTCATTTCACGTGACTCGTACACGCAAGTCAACCATAATCCACGAGTGACTGTGGAGGACAAGAACGACTCGAGCTCTTCGGGAAAATGGAGGACGGAAACGACTCCGATCCTTGCAACGGTGGCATTCGGAGAAGTATACTTGAGTAACGGTCCAAGGTTCTAAGGGACAAATCGGACTTCTGTTCTTCTCTCGCTGGTCCCCCCTCTGACGCTTGAGCCTCTTTCCATGCGGAGTACTATATTGTTGTTCAAGTCGACCTCATTTCGGTTTAGAACGGTCGCGGTTTTCAGCGGCCATCAACGCTTTTGTTTGATTCCATTTTTTCGTGCAGCTCAGCGGTTTTTGCTTGTTCGCTGTTGCCCGTGTTGGTTACATTGCATGTCTGAACTTGAGTGTAGTACGCTTCTTCACCATCTTAAGGTGCTACTTGTCGCCCCGCCCGACTCGGGTACATATTTTCATTTTGCGTACTTGCTTACGTTCGTTGCCTTTGAGGACTCTCACCAGCCTTGCGTCGACGGGACACGACCAACGTCAGGCAACTGGCCATAACCCTGGGATTTATTTTCCGACCGAGACTCATGATCCGTTAACTGGTCGTGACCAAGCCGCCCCTGCGGTGCTTTTGAGTACTCTCGCAAGCCTTGCGCCGACTGGGCACGCCCAAGGTCAGGCAACTGGCCATGACCTTGTTAACGCTGTCTAGATTTACTGTTATCCTGTTCCAACTCGGAACGATCAAGATCACGCAACTGGCCATAACCACAGTTAGGAATGCGCCTCTTGTTGCTTTTATAGCCGGTACCAGCAATACAGTGTCCATTGACCTTTGTGCGCAGAGATGAATTTCGTTTTTTCCGACCAACCACAGCGAAGTAAATTGTCATCAGCTGTCGTCATTTTTTTCCAATCGAGACCAAAACTCGAAAATAGGAAATATCCTATGTTCGGGCCGCAGCATCGTTAGTATATATCGGCCGCAGCATCGCAGCGGCAGCAAGAGAAAGTGGAGATGGAAGGTGCTGGTGATGCCGTGCGGGCACCTTCACTGCTGGTACCGGCTATAAAAGGACCCTCACGCGCACCGCTAATAAAGCTCTGCTGCAGCTGCTGTTGCTGCGGAGATTCCCTTGACCCTTTTGCGTTGGCGTCTGTTCTGTGCTCGTCAAAAACAGGACGGGTCGAGGCATAACAAACGGGCATCGGCAACAGTTAGCAGCAACAGTAAAAAAAAGGACTCCGTACAAGCTGGGCAAGCCAAAATAATATGTTTTTAAAGCAGATTGGCCATCCCCCGACCAATTTAACGAACTTGGACCTGGCATTTGGCCACAGTGTAGATCATGTTCTAATACACTTGCCGCCTGCCCTTTTTTGTTTTTGCTCGAGAGAGGTACGACGATCCAAAAATCGAAATAAATGCAAAAACGATAAAAAATACTTGGAAAAAAAACAAACATCAAAGAGGGTAGGCGGCGAGTATCTTTGCACGTACGGTTCACAGACGTGGTTAAAATGTCAGAGTAAAACTCTCAGAATTGGTCGGGGCATGGCGGAAATGCCATTTTCCCGTAATTACTTGATTTATATACTTAATCGAGTTTTGGTTGTATCTCTTGATGGGTGGTCAATTTGGCAACGAGACTGACATCGATCTTCTCCTTGCTTCAGCATTGTCTCCACCAAATTTCATGTTGATCGAAAATTACATTTTGTTTACGAAATTATGATGAAAAAAATGTTGTTTTCGAGTTTTCGCGGATATCTCGGCATGATCAAGTCGAGAAAAAAAAGGTCAGAATTTTGAAAGTAAATTATTTTTGCACAAGCACTGGTATGTCAGGGTTAGTGCTTCCAATTTTTGTAGCCTCATTCGCAGTGGTTCACGATATATGACTTCAGGAAGCTTTGTAAGTTTCTTGGCTGGCCCAGCTCGTACGTATCAACATATTTTTTCATGCAATACACAAGTACATACGAATTCTGCGAACGTATACAAACAGGATGTAAAAAATGTACCAGGTATCACTCTTTAAAAAACAAGTAAGAATATACGTGTTTTCGCAGCAGATGCATGTCGCAAGAAAAAGTATCACAACCCGCGTTCGCCCCGAGCCGAGCATATCATGAACAACAAAAACGACTACTTGTTCTGTTGCTCACCCTCTTCCTAAAGATTGGCGTTGCTCACTAGATGCTGCCTCCCCCAAGCTTTAGCGCTTTCCACCTCCCTCTTCATCTGATTGAGCTTGAATTAAGCTTGTCGAAACCAAGCTGGTCTTTCAGGTGCATCCCCGGCTGAGCTTCCTGCTGAACCTGGCGTTGGCCCCCAAAAACCGTATAAAATCACCGAACCGAGCTGGTTCCTCTCTTCAATTAGACCACCTGTTACCAACGACAGGCGATCCACCTCCTCCGACAGCCTCGCCATCCTCGCGGCCTCCGCCCACCTCCGCCCCTCTCCTCGGCTGCCAGCGCCGCTAGTGCTGCACGCGTTTCTGCCTCCGCGCGCAGCTTCTGTTGAAGCTCCTCGGACAATTTCTCTTCTGTGTTGAGTCCAACAACTGTCCTCAAGTCAAGCACCGCCGCCACCACCACCACCACCACCACCACCACCACCACCACCAGCTGAGCACCAGTAGCGGCAGAAACGTGTCGCTGCTGTTGATGGTGGTGGTTGTGTTTGCTGGTTTTGGTTTTGCAACAAATCTCGATCACTCTCCAAGGGATGGCAAGAAATAGACCATTTTGTCGAATGCGGCGCAATAATATGATACCAGGTATCACATATACCAGGCTAGCTCTTCTTCGATACATCACGTTCAGCGATGCTCAGGTGACATGATCATGTGGCATTCTCATGAGCCTGCATCATGCTGTCATCATGCTGTCTGTGCACGCACGTACGTACGTACATAAAATGTGCCTGTTGTATATACGTACGTACGAAAAAGGCTGCTGCAGCAGTACGTATTTATTTCTATCATACGTACGCACTGGTACGTATTAGAGTACTGATGGCCTAAATACTCGGAGTACTTGAAGTATGAGCAGTACTGAAGGCTCAAATACTCCGAGTACTGGGAGTATGAGCAGTAATTATCCTCGAGTACTAGCAGTACTGGAGTAAAAACATCTAAATTACTCGGAGTACTCCCGAATATCGAGAGTATTGGACACCGAAATACTGCGAGTACACAAAGTACCTAAAATATGTTTTTTCTCGAAAACACTCTAATTATACTCCGAGGTAATGGGAGCATCTGTGAATTTTGAAATGCTACAAACGCCAGTCGCATGCTCCTTACGCACTTCACACTCCGAGTCTACTCCGAGTATCGAGTACATTTCGAACTCCGAGTACTTGAGAGTATTAGAAGAGTACTGGCGGCCTGAATACTCGGAGTACTTGGAGTATGAGCAGTACTGGAGCCCCAAATACTCGGGAGTAAAAGGAGTACCCGCAGTATCGGACCCCGAATTACTCCGAGTACAAGCAGTATCGAGAGTGTTCATACCCGAAATACTCCGAATACGAGCAGTCTCCCGGATTATAGAACCCCGAAATACTCCGACTAGACGAAGTACCTGAAGTATTTTATCTCCAATTTTTTTTATTTATTTTTTTTGTCCATCCCATTCATTATCTTCGCCCTTCCTTTCTCTCTCCTCCCTAGTCGTAACTCAGATCCGGGGTCACAAAGTAGGCTCCTCTCCCTCCTCCCCCACTACGGTTCTTGCCTTGCATTTTTATCGCGAGAAGACTTCAGCCTTTCCTTCCCTCGTCGACTCGCATCGAATTGCGCCTACCCACGCTACTATTAATTGGCGCTCTCAGCAGTGGATTCCGTTTTTTTATTTATTTTTGCAAATAAACTCAAAAGTCCGACCCACGTGAGATTCGAACTCCAGACATCAACGTTCAGAAGCGTTCGAGGTTACCTCTAGACCATCGGGGCGACCGACTTACTTTATTCCAAGGTACTCGGAGCATCTGTGGAATATTCGCAGTCAATTTGTTTCCTATTTATTCGTACATATTATTTTTAATTTAAGCCTTTATCATCTCCATTACTACTTGCTTTAATGGCCCTACCGCCGTGGGGGCGGGAGAGCCTCTTATTCCCTAGTATATATGTATGTGATCTTCGCTTCAAGAACAAGCACGGTTTAAAACAGGAGCGTTTGCACGCCCACTCTCTCACTCTTCTTTTTCTCATCATCAGCCTCGCTTTTGAGCACATACATTAATCAACACTATCTTCTCTTCCATTGAAGCGGTCATACAAGTTTGCCTCACAAGGACTTAAGCGTTCGTTCACACTCAAATTCAGGCTGTATCTTGCCGGTCATCGGCAAGTGAGCCTACAGCGTACACACCAGCTATGAGCTGGTACATACGCTGAATCCACATCCTTATTAGGTTATGAGCTTCGCATAAACGCGTGAACGTGGTAGCGACGGGGACATCGGAGGTCAAGATCTCACCACCCCGGCTACAGCCACCGGCTTCATTTTATGAAGATTCGACCCTCGACGTTTAAGCAGGACAACAGCAGAGCTGCGGGTCTCGAGTTACGTCTAGTACAAGACTACGCCAGGGGACGCCGAGCTGCTGCTTCCGGTACGAGTTTCACGAGAGAGCTGCGTCGTCGTCAAGCTGCTGTGGTCGACGAGTGACTACAGCATCTCACGAGTACATCAGGTTCTTGCCGACAACTCCAGAGACGGATCGTCTACATACGACAAGGTCTTCTGCTACAACGATATGACAGTCTTGGGTCTACGAGTACGTCAGGGTCTTCTACGGCCGGACGTGTTCGAACAAACTTTGTGCGTACGCACGGGTAGCGGTCGAGTTTAATGCTATACACCACTGCTGCACTGCTGCTGTACTGCTGTGCTGCGGGGGGAAAAAGATCGACTGCGTTTTTCCTGTACGTATAACGGGGGAGCGGGTTGGTTCGACACTACTGTTCCTCCTGCTGCTACTCCTGGAATAGGAAACAGCTGCACATACGAACGAATGAAGACTTACTCGTACTGATATAGGGCACGACACGTCAGCGGAATGGTGGTACAACTTGAGCCCGCGTTGTTTGCGCTTGTCACGCGTCGTTGACGGGGGGGGCTACAGAAAACAGCCCACGAGAGCACACGGGTCTAGAATCGAAACTACACATATTTACAGGGGCCATCTGGTCATGAACACCAGGGACCGCCTCGCCATAACGCGGGGTCGCCTGGACAACGGTTCGGGATCACTGTAAAAAAGCGTTTGAGATTGTTGGAAATGACACCTTCCAAAATCGTCACAGCACTGTTCGTTGGGACCGTCGGAGCTACCGGGTTGCCACGACAGAAAAATGTGGCGTCGCCGAAGAGGTGTCATTCGGGAGCGGGCCACAGACATAATTATCTACATATTATTCTATTGGAATTTCCGGCGGAGAATGTTTGCTGGAATTGCCACATCATCTATCGCTCTGGGCTACTGGAACAACGCTTCTGGGGCCGCTGGAGAGCATCATGATCGTCAGGACTGCTGGAACATCGCTTTTGGGGCCGCTGACATCATCATATGGATTGCTAGGAGGGACCTCTGCATCGCGGGGTCGCATTCACTGAACGGCAAGATTCATTTGCCTCATAGTAAGTAGCACCACACGTCTTGTTTGTATGGGAGGGCGGCAGAAACATGGTTCGGCTGCTATTAATAGTGTATTTGTACGAAATTTGTTCTGTAGTAGCACTACACGTGTTATTTGTACGGGGGGGGGCAGAAGCGTGGTAGGCTTCAACGTAGTTATTTTACCGTTCTTGGTCGTCAACAAACTGATCAGTGAAATATTTTTATTCTTGAGATGCAGTTGTAAGTTTTCTGCAGTAATCAGTCTTCTCTCTCCAACACAAACCTGCCTAAAGAGTCGTTGATGTCTCTGTTGGCCGCGAAAATCACTCGCTCGCGAGCTTGCTACTGCCTTGGAAGTAGTGTGTTGTAATGCGTGTTCATGTACGCGGTGAGAGTCTTGGATATTTTCTGCCGTTCCTCAATCAGCAAGTCCCGCCTTCCCTGCGACACGCCCCCTGCGGACTCCGCTGCTGTCTGTTAGACCACTTTCACCAGAACTTCGACGAACGTTTGGAAGTGCACCTCTGAAGCTCGGGGCACTGCCGCGGTTCCCGGCTCGACCGGAGGTAAAAATTAATACATTCAAATTCATTTCGAATATGAAGTTTGTGCAATTTGAAGAGGCAAGAACGTGGGAGGAAAAAGGGGTTGTAATAAAGTGGAAGGCGTTATGGGAAAGTGTTGTGAAAGCTTGACACTTGCTGCCGAGCAGCGAAGCGAACTGCAAAGCAACACGCAGAGCGCAAGGGGAGGTGCAACGAGTATCGGTTTGGTATTGGTTTAAGCGTTTTTTCGGGCAAGATGAGCAACGCAGATAAGCGACGGGCTCGCTTTGCGGCGAATGACAGCGAGGGAAGGAGAAGCGAAGAGGAGAAAGACCGAGACGGCATCGTCAGCACCGAAGGAGAGGATGTCGGAGCAGGCTCGGGCACGGGCTCCGGCAGCGGCGTAGCTCGAGCCGACGAGCCGCAAAGAAGCAGCGGCAGCAGGCAGACGCCAGCTGAGCAGCTACTGGAAGCCGTTTTGCTGCTCACAAAAGTCTTGCAACAACAGCCAGCGCAGCAGCAGCCAGCACAACAGCCGCTACAGCAGAAGCAGCAACAGTAGCAGCAGCAGGCACCTCTCGTTCACCAACAGCAACAACACCTAGCAGCACCCCCGGGTGGGCCCGCAGTACAGCAGCAACACCTCCAACCAGCACCCCCGGCTGAGCCCGCAGCACAGCAGCAGCCCGCAGTACAGCAGCCTCAGCAGATCGAGCCACAGATACCACAACAGCCACCGCACCTGGCAGGACAACAACTCCCCCAGCAGGTAGCAGGGCAGCAGCAGCACGTCATGCAACAACCGCCTTACGCACAAGCTCCACACCTTCTGGGCATGCAGTTCCCAGGATGGTGGCAGGGGGGAGGGCCTCCTTTGCAGCCACCGCGGTGGCCCATTTGGGGGCATGGAGCACGTCAGCAGCTTAGAAGCCCGTACCATCTCGGCGGACTCCACCAAGCGAAAAATCAGGATGTGGCAGGAGGCAGGAGCAGCGGCGATGTTTGTACTCCGAGATGGTCTGTTTGTGCTGCCAGTTTCGTCCAGCGATTTGTCTCATGTGCTCAGGTTTATCATCGACCCTAACCAGCGGCTCATCGACATGATCACTCCCCCGATACCAAATATCGACATAGACGCGTTTTTACCCCCGGTCGAGCCGGGAACCGCGGCAGTGCCCCGAGCTTCAGAGGTGCACTCCCAAACGTTCGTCGAAGTTCTGGTGAAAGTGATCTAAAAGAGAGCAGCGGAGTCTGCAGGGGGCGTGTCGCAGGGCAGGCGGGACTTGCTGATTGAGGAATGGCAGAAAATGTCCAAAACTCTCACCGCGTACATGAACACGCATTACAACACACTACTTCCAACGCAGCAGCAAGCTCGCGGGCGAGTGATTTTCGCGGCCAACAATGACATCAACGACTTTTTCGGATTGGTTTTAGACGCTGCGGTTCCGGTGAAGACTGCCTTTTCCAACTCCGCCCCGCCGGAAGGTGAGTGTGCCGGGCTAAAATCCCCAGCCTTCACGATGCTCCGCGAACTGACATTTGCGTGGAAGTTGTAGTTTGCTGGGTCGGATGGACACATCGCTGGAAGTGCCCAGGCTTGGCGGTACGACGGCGGCAGCAAAACCGGTCAAGAGAAAGGCGAAAACAGGAGGGATTCTCCCACCAGCCACACGGCCGCGTATGGACGGGGGACCGCGGGCGGGTTGGCCTTTTGTATCGGGCCTGCAGCAGATACAGACACCGGAAGGGACGACATTTCGCCTGGCGGAGGCTACAGTGCAACAGAACCAACTGTTAATATTCGCAAGGCCCTTTCGTTCAGGAAGGTACTGGGGCCCCGGGGTTGCCTTGCCCTGCCCGCCGCCGCCGCCGCCGCCGAGTCATCACCAGCAGCAGCAGCAGCAGCAGCAGCAGCAGCAGCAGCAGCAGCCACAGCAACAACAGCAAACACAGCAACAGCAGCAGCCTCCGGCGACCGTCGCGGTTTTCAGCTTCTCGCACGAGTAGAACTGGTGGTAAGTGTGCGTGTTGTCTTCCGGTTCAGTTCTACCCAGGGACATCATCGGCACACCCAGTCAGTGTCCGTCCTGACTCTTCATCCTTGAGAGATGCCAGTATTGTATCATACCATGTATAATAAGTATTTCAAATACAGCAGCAGTGGGGTATACCTGTTCGAGATTATGAGGAAATGTGGTTCCATGTGGTTGGATCTGCTGCCTCCCGTACTGTGGCCGAGTGATATTTTCAAATATTTTTGCAGCTCGTACGAGTATTTTTGTATTTTTCTCGTTCGTGTACGCCAGCACTCGTATATACAGCATAAAATGAATTATAGCGTTTTTGACCACATTTCTTTCATTTTTGAGGCATACTTCTGAGGCCGATTACGGCGTCCGTGATAGAGATCCAAAAGGGCCCCACCCGGGAATACCTTCCGTGCTTGTATACACGACCACAGGCGGAGCCCTCCCTAGGCGATTCCGTCCAAGCTTTTATCGTGGACTTTTGCGGTGAAAACAGCTCTGGCGGTCGCGACTGTCTTAAATCCTATGCACCGAGGCTACTACGTAAGAGCCAGCAAATACG
>MEHQ01001501.1:0-89248 GCA_008828725.1 Saccharina japonica
CGACACATACATCATGCAAGCACAGGCAGGCAGCAGACAGCAGCGCACAAGAGAGAGAGAGGTGTGGTGTGATTGCTGATGACGGATGTGCAAGCCCCCGATGAAGTAACCACTAACAGCTACAGCAGTACCCGGCGAACCTGCCACAGGAACGCCTGCTGCTGCTTGTGCTTCTAGGCGGGGCTGTGACCTCGTTTGTGTTCGTTGCGTGTTGTCTGATGTCTCGTAGATTTCTGGGGTGAGCTTCAGGGAAGAAACACAAACAATCGAAAATATAAGGACAGCAGTTGGTATACTCCAAGATCCTACTCGTATGATATTGGATTAAAGAGGCCATTACATTTCCGGCTAGCGTGAGCGTGAGTCAGTCGCACACATCAGGACAACTGAAAGAGGTAGATGGTGGATTACGGGGCAGGCTCCGATAGACACAGCTAAGCCACAGCAGAACAGCGCAGATGGGTGTGTCACCCACGCACGGTGTTACCTGCTGGTGTTTATTAGGCAGAGTTGTAACGTTGTGCTCTCTGCACATGTTATGTTGCCTATCTGTGTCTGGGCTCTCATGTGTGCTCATGATCAGCCCGTGAAAGCAGGGCAAACAACAGGACATTACGGTATTATTTACTGGCACGTACGTACGAAACACGGCCTCATGCAGAAAGCCCGGGAAATCGGCTTATCCACTCCCGCGGGAAAAAAAACTTCGAGCGCCCGCCACGCGAGCTACAGAGCTCGGATCGAGCTCAAACCTCGACCAATGTGTCCGGGCGGGCTTGCTGTGTCGGGGTACTTAGCGTTTTGCCGAAAAGTGCTCGTGCGAAGAGAAAAGTTGCGAAAAGTGCGAAAATTTCACAAACATAACTATACATATAAACAAGGCTTTCCTACCGAGTGATCATAGTAAGGGCGACGCCAAGAAAAACGGGTTACCTCGCCAGCAGCACAGCGTCACTTAATGCACAGCAGCCGCAGAAGCAGCAGCAGCAGCAGCAGCAGCAAAAACGACGCAAGCAACTACACTGCTGCATCTTCACCTCAAACCGAGGAGTGCGGACAAAGCGTTTAGACGAAGGAAAACCAAGGGCGCACAAAAAAAAAAGTTATCGACACCACACACCCCCCCCCCTATATTGGAGGGAAGAAACCGGACCGTTGTGATCCCAGAAAACAATAATTCAAGTTCTTTTTTTAATTACCCCCCSCCCCCGCCCCCCCCCCGACCAGCGAAAAAAAAATAGGGGGGGTCTCTAAAACCAAGTTAAAAAAAAAGGGAACAAAAAACGAAAAAAAAATGGTTTTTGCTCATTTCGTCCTGTGATCACAGCGATCCGGTTTGTTTTTCATTCTGACCTTCCTAGGTGTGTGGTGTCGTTTTCTTTTTTTTTTGTGCGCCTTGAGGAAACACATAATATTAAACATTGTGTACGTACGTATGTACGAACTCTCGTTTTATGTTTTACCATTCTGCCGCCTGCTGTTCGAATATACACGTGCACAGTACCTCCTACAAAATTAGTACGTACTTCTATGCCAGTGTCTTCCTCTTCTTCGTGTTGCTTCGCCCGTGCAGCAGTTATCTGTTCTCTTGGGCACGCATGTTTTTCTTCTAGGGGCGCTTCTGACTCCGTGCATCATTAGTATTATGTTTCATTTCATAATTCGTTTTTATTGTCTTTTTTTCCTTACTCTTTGGTTTTTGGCTCGTGTCGTTGTGTTTTCGTACGCCGGTACGTTGGCATTCCACTTGATTTATCCATTCATTTTCGTTTATTTATTATTCTAATCAATTTTGCCATCCGACAATGTGCAGCATGAGCTTCAACGTCGATCACTCATAGTATTCCACAAAGAAGAAAAACACAAAAAAAAGGAAACCTACTCGTATGCGCAAAGTCTAACATCCTTCTATGTCTACTTTTGCGTTTATCTTGTTTTATTTTTTCTCTGTCTCACAGTCTGTGACCACATAATTTGGATCTCTCTAGGATTAGGAATCAGGACAGGCAACGGGTGTACTGATGTTGTTGGGTTGTAAAACGCATGACAGGGTAGAAATAACGGGTTTAATGCGAAAACAACACACACTGCTGTTTTACACATAATATACGTAGTGGTACTCCGAACTATGCCAGGGCAGCGCCGGTATAGCGGACAACAACAAAAACACAAAATAATAACTGGGCCACGATCCACACCGCTAATTAAACGGGCGATCACCTGATCAGGTATATTATTATTACTGTTATCTTTACCATCCGACAATGTGCAGCATGAGCTTCAGCGTCGATCGCTCATAGCATTCCCGATAGCAGAAAACCACGGAAACCAAGGAAACCTATGCGCACAGTCTAACACCCTTCTACGTCTGCTTCCCGGCATGATTTATCCACATTACTCCATTTGTTGTCCTTGCTCAGTAAATTGACACCCTATATGCCGGCATCCACGCGGAGCCCTTGTAGCAGGCAGAACAATTACAAAACAAAAAACAGGGCCGGCCACCACGAACAGGTACGAACGCAGTCATCCACGTACCAACCGACCCACCCACACCCATCCACCCACACCCACCCATGTAAGCACCAACTGATCGACACACGCACCAACCAATCGACACACACATCAACCGACCCACCCGCCCACTACAACAGTAGTGTGGAACCAGTAAGCACAGTACGTACAGCAGCTAGTAGTAGTAGTAGTAGTAGTAGTAGTAGTAGTAGTAGTAGTAGTAGTAGTAGTAGTAGTAGTAGTAGTAGTAATAGTAGTAGTAGTAGTAGTAGTAGTAGTAGTAGTAGTAGTAATAGTAGTAGTAGTAGTAGTAGTAGTAGTAGTAGTAGTAGTAGTAGTAGTAGTAGTAGTAGTAGTAGTAGTAGTAGTAGTAGAAATAGTAGTAGTATTACAGAGGACCATAGTAAATAGGACTACATTGTGTTACTATAAATATGTAGATACATACCAGGTAGCTTTTTGTGTGTACATGTATACCTGGTATGAATATAATGGTATCACATAATTCATGTAGCAAGTTGTTCGTCACACCGCCTCTGCTATAAATAGAAATTATTTGTGTTCACAAAAAAACAAAAAAACGACACAGAAGCAATCAGTTTTATAACTCGTTCCTATAAAAGATTAGGACTTTATCCTTGTTATATTATCTGCACACTGCACATACATATCATACATCAGTATCAATCTCGTGTTCGATTATTATTGTCTGCACATGCACATGCAACAGCACAACAACAGCAGTCGTAGCAAGAAATCCTCATACCGATCAATTGGTGTCATACGTGGTACGTGGTTGACCAGAGCAGAAGTCTCACTCACAATCACACAAACCGTACATCAGCAAGTATGTACGATGTCTATAGCAGCAGCAGTAGCAAGCAGCAGCGGGCAGGCAAAGCAGAGCACCACAGACAGAGTAGGATGTCCCGATCAGCAGCAGGCTAGGCAGAGCAGAGCACCAGAGCAGAGTAGGACTTCCCCCCTTGCCTCCACCATGTTCTTGTTTTCCTGTGATGCTCTGTCTTGCGTTGACCAAATTATACTATGTCGAGATTTGATTGAAAGAAGTATGCATAAGTTTTGTTGTCTGTGTCTGTTGCTAACAAATAAAAGGAAATAATACAGATAAAGGTGCCGTGCGCACGTCACGCAGAAAGATGCTGACAGAGCCAGCAGAGGAGCAGCAGCAGCAGCAGAGGAAGGCAGCAGCAGCAGCAGAGGAAGGCAGACAGAACAGCAGAGCAGAGCAAGACCTTCCCCCCCCCCCCCGTGTTTCTGGCTTCTTGTTGCGATGGTCTGCCTTGCCTTGTCGTCCCAGCTCACAAGTGTCGTCATCGTCGTGCTGACACAGTAAAATACTAACGTACGGGCTATATACTATTCGTGCTGCTGCCAGCATAACGTGAAATGCTAAACATATATTTCGAAGCTGTCAATCAAAAGTTGGGCCGACTGTCACGAAGAAGAGCTGTCTTACGGTCCGCTCGTAACGACCGACTCCAGTTAGCGTAAATGTCATGTTATTTATATGTATTGCATACGGTACCGAAGACGTACCTGCTCGCTATTGGTATCGACAAACAGAAGGCGTTGAGACGTTCCACGGCAGTGCAACATCAGCAGTCGGTATTTACTCTCGTGTTCGATGCCAGGTATATATCTACTTCGTATACATAAGCATCTATAAAATAGTGTTGGGCCGCTCCTACAGCATGCAGTAAAAAAAACTAACCCGGGTCGGCCTCAGTATCGGAATCTCGGCACTTCAATATCTCGAGATTTTTTTGTTTTTCTTCGAGCGCTCACTTCGAGCATCGGCTTCGACGCCCCTCGCCCTTCGTTTCCCCCGTGCTTACCTCGCCGTGAACGCGTGCGGGGGCTGAGAGAGACAAGCGTGAAGTAGGCACGATCTTGGAATTGGGTGGCATGCTCGAGCATTTCTTTCAATATTGACAGGGGGGGGTGGGAGTGCGCATCGACAAAGGGGTGCCTTTTTAAAATAAATGCAGTAGGAATAATATTTTGTTACCGGTCTCGCCCTTTGCATAGTTTTTTTTTAATACGTACTCAATTTTTGTTTTTTAGAGCTTTTCATATTGAATTTAGTGTATAAACGGCTATTTCGCCAAGTGTTGGATCGTTTTCGATTCTGAACGAGGTTCTGGAGATCCATTTGTTTTTCCTTTTTTTGGACTCTTTAAAAAAATGATTTTACTGTAATAGTTGATCTAAATTAGTATGAGAAATATTCATCTTGAAATTAGAGTAAATTTGGTAGCTTGAATTTGGTGTGGGGGCAACGCCGAGCGGGAGAAGCGTCCGAATACGCAGTTAATCCCTCCTTTCATCCCCGAGTGAGTGTTTACGGTAGATGCACTCTACATTTCACAGTGTTGCTGTATGGCGAGAGGATCGTCGCCCTCCGTTGAATGTCTCCCCGTGAACCGTGTGAACGCGCGCGGGATGTTTTTGAGGATCGAATTATAATGAGGAGATATTTGATGCTGAGAAGGGCGCTAGCCCTTCGAAGCATCAATAGATGCTCTTCATAATGGTTGGGTATGTGCCCGTGGGGGTGTACCCCCCTGGTCGCGAACGGACACAAACGGACAAAAAACAGTTCTGAAAGCTGCCGCAGCGTGGCTTTATTTAAAGAATCCTTAATATTGAGGTTTGTCTGTCTGTCTGCTCGTCTGTCTGCACTTCGCACTTCGCACTTCGTTCGCTTTGCTTTTTTTTGGCGCGCGACGCGTACACTGAACCGATTCAGACACGCTCGGGACTGATAGAGGCCCGCTATTTGTGCCGACCGTCCTGTGCTATTCGTGTCGAAAGCCGTGCCGAGATCGGAGAGCTAGGCGGTAGTGACTGCCCTAAACTGTTGCCAGTACCAAATTGTGTCACTGGGATTTCTCGGCAGTAGAGCAAACTAGCAGTAGTATATAGCAACGATGAGGAGACATGTCAAGCAAGGCAAAACATGCGCTGTCAAGGGTGTAGGGTGGCGTGTTCCACACTAAAAACTAGTTGTTTGGTGACAGTCACGGCATGTCAAGGCTGTCAAGGGTTGAAACTGAAGACCACATTTCTCGGCAGTAGAGCAACAACGGTGATGATCGGACGAGAAGAGGAAGACCATCATCGCACACAGCACACACACCACCATCACCAGCAAACACCACAACGACGACCATCACCACCACCGCCACCACCCCTGCCCCACGAGCCGCAGGAGCACCAGAAGTTGTTGTTGCTCGTAGTGGCTGGTGGTGGTTGGTGGTGGCTTCGTCCCGTGGTTTGGTGGTGGTTCCTGGTACGCACTCGTTCAGCAGCAGCAGCATTTTGTTTTTTTTTGTCCATCCCATTTCTTATCTGCTGCTGCTGCTGAGAGATGCAGAAAACAAAAAGACAATAAAACACGATTTCTGAAATGATACAGATTTTACGAAATACGAGCAAAAAGACAATAAAAATAAAAACGAATTCTGAAATGATTCAGATTTCTTAGTTTGCATTTTTCTCTGTACAAGGTTTTTGCGCTGACACGCATCGCTTAACAATAAATGTTGGTGGGTGGTGTTGGTGATTGTAGGACTACCAGCCCAGGGACCAACCGACCTGATACCTGATACAGATTTTACAAAATACGAGCAAAAAGATCATACAACAAAAACGAATTATGAAATGATTCAGATGTATTTGTTTACTGGTACATTTTTCTCTGTACTCGTACAAGGTTTTTGCGCTGACACGCATCGCTTAATTAACAGTAAATGTTGGTGGGTGGTGTTGGTGATTGTGGGACTACCAGCCGAGGGACCAACCGACCAACCCAGTAAATCTCTCACCCACCACGCACACCCATCAATTACCTGCCGGTCAGTAAAAAAAGGTTTATGTGCTGACCCAAATCGCTTAGAATAAAAAACGATCCCATCAATGACAATTAATTGCAGGAACACAGCAAAAAGAGAAGAGCCGCCAACGCAGTAGCTTAATGCAGTTAGGAGTTTGACCACTTGAAGGCGTCTGTCACGCTCCTCATTCCCACCGTTCTTGTATTTCATGATGAAAGAGTGGATTTTTTTCAACGAAAACGCCACATACTAAAAGATCATACAGTATACCAGTCAGGTTATTGATATATCAGGGAACTATGCCATTGCTGTGGTACAATACTTTAGCATAATATATCAGTATATGCAGTAGTAGTAGATGACGTACGGAGAAGATATAATAGTAAATCATCAACTCTATGGTTGATAAGGAAAATTATCGAAACCTGGTCAACTGTTTCTCCATGTACCAGGTATACTAGATCGGCAAATCAGCTATTATTGGCCGGGACAGGTTCGTAGCATGCTTGGGTGATTGATATTCCCAACATCCTGTGTGGATGATGCATTGCCCTACTCGGGGCAGTTCGTTCTTTCTGTTCGTTATTTCAGTTTTTTCAGTGCATCAGTGTGAATCTTCTAAACTTCTTTCTACTGGATAATATATGTATATATATTTATATAACATTTTCTTGATTAATCTTCTTCGAACAACCCCTAGGCACCATCACCCTCTCCGCGCGGCGAGCCGGGCTTCGTGCACGACATTGCGACTTACGCTAGCGTAGTCGTTCCCCTCAACACACCAGGAAATTCCCCCCAAAGTGTACGAGTATCAAGCTGTCTGTCTGTCTATCTGTCTGCAGATATCTGCTTTCGACGAATGGCGTAGACGGTCCTCAAAACACCACAGGAAATCCTCAACCAGTTCGTACGTGTAAAGCACAAACACCGCAATCAAGCCGTATGTTCTGGCTAGACACAAACATGTCCCAGGCCAAGCAGCAGCCACAAGAAGCAGGACAACCACAACTGTTTTCATCTTTCCTGCCTGATCGGCGCACTTCGTAAGTTTTTCTGTCCTCTCAACTATTGCTGCTGACTGTACGAGTGCGTAGTAGTCCCCCCCAACACACCAGGAAAACTCCCCCAAAATGTACGAGTACCTAGAGCACTGCTGTTACGCTGGAAAGATGTCCGCATGTCTGGTATTCGTGAAGGACGACTGTATAGGCTTTCGTTGGGCTACTATACTATCGGTAATCGATGATGTATCTGTGTTGTTTCATGCATATAAATAATTTCGTTTTCTTGGATACATATAGATGTAGTTCAGAGTTACTTGGAACAGCGCATTCTCCATGTTTTTTTGTGTAATGTCATATGCACGAACAAAACAGTTGACAGGTGACGAGCACAACAGTCATGTTACAATACCCGAAACAGGTGTTATGTGATATTGTTATCGTCTATTTGGTAATAATATGTGTTTGATAATTACTAAAAGACACTCGTTGTGGACTATTGAAATGTCTGTGTTCAATCGGAATCTGATGGTATTAGTAGTAATTTATGCAACACATCTTTGGACATCTGGCTGGTCAGTTTTTTGTGAGCGTTCTTCTTTTATGAGAAACACATAATTCGTGTATGCAAGACGCATGCAAAGGCAAATTATTATGTAGGGTACTGTACGCTGTGTGCTGTATACTTCGGTATATCACAGTATAATAAGTAGAACGCATGGAAGAAATACGGATGGAACAACTGTGGATACCATATTCCCGGAACCAACACGCCTACTCATATAAGTCGAAACCCCTTGCATATTCGAGAAACTCATTCTCGAAGCTCTCCTCGGGAACTCGGGAGGTTGTCACGTCTAGACCTCGACACGGATCCTTCTCCTCCACGTTTCGCTGACGGATCCTCCGCGGCGGCTATTCTGCCTAGCGGATTCTCCGCAGCGGGACTTAAAAAGGCCCCGCTGAATGGTCCTTTGACCCGAGCGCCGAGGCAGCAACGACAACTGCCTCCGCTCTCACTTGTTTACGACTTATCTCCGCTCCCTTGTCATCGGATTGCTGTCTCACTCCGAGTTGTCACACACTCCAGCCGTCGTAGTTCACCAGTTAGAACACTCTGCTCACGCAGAGAGGAGTGGGATCACGACCCACCGGCGGTGACGACTACAGAACCTTACAACTTACATTATATTTTGTCTGATTTGATCTGATATGGTATGAGAAAGAAACAGAGAGAACGAGTACGTTGCTGAATATGTGATTTATGGTATTGATATTAAAACCCAACCATTTTGAGTTTCGGCACTAAGAGATTGAACTTAAGTATTATCTTCATACAACTGTAGATCAGCAAAATCGGTCCTTCGTTTCCTTCGCTTGTTCCGAGTCAATCCTCTATGGAACGACATCTAATGCTACACCCCCCCTCCTTCAGGTGGTCCGACCCAAGTCGCGCTACAAAGACAATTCAGGAGCTACTGTAGCCGCGGCTGGGGAAAGGAGCGGGGGGGGGCACGGAGGGCACGGAGGGGGTTTTGATAGTGCATATTACCCGGTATATTGTTTTTGATATTGCACGACTTTGTCGACGTAGGGGCATTACTGGTGACATTGTATCCGGTATTTTATTTCGACTTCGATTGAGTGTGGATTGATTTGGTGCTGAAAGAATGACGCATGTGTCGAGGCTCTGTCTCTGTGAAGAGAGATGGCAGAGGTGGCACCGAAGTGTCTGTGAAGATCACGTGTGAAGAAGAAAAGTTATAGTTTGAAAAGGCGCTTATTTGGCCATAGGGGAAAGAAGATTGATCTCAGGGATCAATGGGAAAGGAAGAAGAGAAGAGAAGAGTGGAAAAGGGAAGAGGAGTAGAGTAGAGTGATCGAGGTGGGAGATGCCTGCACCTGATCATCTCGGTACAATGCCCATGCTACGGACAGTTACATTCTACCGTAGTGTGTACCGTTCCCTGAAATGTTATCTACAACGTTATAGTAACGTTCTAGCAACGTTTTTCCGTATCGTTCCTGATGAAGATGCTTTGGACATACAATACAGCGCACTACGAGTAGGACAAACTCGTAATGTATCTGCATATTGTATTTACCCGAATATCTAGACTAAGATACTCATATACTCGTATCAGTGCGTAGTGACTGCACATCACAATATATACGTATGGATCCTAACGTACATGTGCTAACACGCCCCGTGATGAAAGTCAGTAGCTAGAATAAAGCTTACGGTGTAGAAACCTGATACTCAAAAATCAAAATGAACGAGTGAATAATGAAAGAGTGGTACAACATATTCAGTCCTGCGCGAATGCAGCGGCAAGATGAAAAACAGTAAACACAACGTTCACTACGTATTCAGTCCCGTGTGATGACGGTGGCAATATGGTTGAACTCATGTCAGAAAAGCTAATCGTGGTTGTGCATGACCAATGAGACATAGTGCATGACCACTGAGTCATAACCTACAATGAAAAGCGTAGAAAGTTATCTGCTGCACTTGCAACCCGCCCCCTCAATTGAATGCTACAATAACAGAGCTACGGTCATAGTACGTGAACTTGCAGAAACAAAGAAAGTCGGTGGGGGTGTACCCAGACAAAAATAGCATTGACCTACTGTGTGTACCAGTACGTGTGAATACTCATTTAGCCAGCAATCAACATTGGATAGTTGAAGAGACAGTTTATAAAACTGAGACGCGTGTCCAGTGTGCAGTATAGACGTGCGTACGTACTCACATGAATCCTACAAGGTAGTACCTCTGGTGTAAGCAAAGTCCAAGAAGAAAACAAAACGTGGTGTGAATACCACCGATGTATGCCCTAGAACAGAAGCGTCAACCCGTCTGCTGAGTGTTCAACGCGCCCCCTGAATTGATACCTAGAGCAATATGAAATCGAAGTAGCAAACTGATGACGTTCGTCGAGTACAGCGAAAAGTGCACTATTCAGTTGTGTACATGTACGTACGTACGTACTCGAAATATATCTACGAGTACCGATTGTACGGCAATAGACTACTGTACGTTGGGCGCAATCGTATCGCAAAATAGAGTCGTGGTGCTGTGGTGATGATCAGCGAGCTATATCCTAGCAAAGAAAGCGTAATAAAGTATCTACTGTACATGCTTCGCCCCCCCCAATGGATCCTAGGACTAAGAAATCGAACGAAATCGAAACGAAACCGTGGACGTATACAGGTATGTGTCCAGCTATACACTGATATGTGTGTACGACATTCAGCATTGATTGTGAGTGTGTATTAAGGATACGTACTCAAAGGAAAGCTGTGGAAGGCTAAATGACAACTAATACCAAGGCAAATGTTCATCCATGACGGCATCCAGCAGTGCGCATCATGTTTGATCTTACATAAAACGTACTCGTGTGAAAATACTCTACGTGCAGCAAGAAGCAAAGCCAACAGAGAAAACGTAAAAAAAGATACCCCCCCCCACGAGAACCAGGATAAAGAAAAAAACAAAAAAAACTACTGCTGCAGTACACTACAGCTGCAGTCGTAGTCGTAGTCGTTGCTGCTCGTGACGCTGAAGATCTTCGTTTTTCGTGCCGTTGTTGTGTAGATATGCTGTCCTGCTGTGTAGTTGAAGAGGAGACGTGATGCTGCTGCTGATGATCTTCTGTAGACCGTCTTGTTATGGGGTAGAGCCGTACCAACGATGGGCGGTCTGGCAAACGTACGGTCGACCCACGAGCGAACTAACGACCGACGGCAGCGAAGCACCTATACCTACCTGTGTACGTATCGATATCTGCAAAGAAATGAGCGACGTCTCTCGTGCAAATGGAAATACCCAAATCCTCACTAAACACACTAGGACAACGAACCTACGACTTGCTGCTCGCTGGGAAAAGTCTCCAAGGACGGAGGCCCGCGATACTGAGCCGCGGGAGACGGAGGCACGGGCACAAATAATTACTTCCGTCCAACCTTATCATAATAAGTAACACCTAGGGAACAGCAGGGCGACGATTTCCCTGCTCTACAGTTAGTATAGACCTCCTCAAGTGAGGGGCTACATAAACCTCTGTATCATGGTGCGCCTTTATCGGACCATGCGGCATTTGCTACGCCAGATGACAATAGAGCCAGACGTGTACCAATCTACTGTAGATGCCGAGGCTGCCACGCTACTATTAATAGTACAACTTCTCCCCCCTCCCCCCACCCGACCCTAAACCCTCTCCCCTGCCGGTTGTCAACTCCCTTCCACCAATCCTTGGCGTGCAATGCGCACCTCATTCTTGTGTTGCAGCAGCACCCAAGGCGTGGCCAGGGCCGGCTGTTACCCGCACCGGCACGCGCGACAACAAAAAACGAATACAACCCATTTCATTAAATAGTGTCCTGAATGCTGCTCCTGCTGCTGCACGTTGAGTCGTTGCTGGTAGGTCGCGGGTTGGTCTCTAGCCTGCTGCCCGCCTCCAGCTCGTGGCAGATATTGCTCAACGACGGGTGCTCCTGCAATGAAAGGGTGGAATATATAAAGGAGGACGATAATGCGAGCGCGCAGAGACAAAAGGCAAACAACGGCGTTGAAAAATATGCCCCTCCTGGTGTCAGCGGAGATGAGGAGGCTTGAAAACTAAAACGAGTGCCCACTACGTACGGCGTATGGGTATGTGTGGTACATGGGAAACGAACCGTTGTGCTTCTGAGCATCTCGAGAAAAGGGCACTCGACCACGAGCTGTCTTTTTTGGTAGGGCCTGTTCGGAGTAGGTCTTAGTATGGCGGGGATAGGAGGAAGAGGGATTACGCTTGAACCGCTCGTCATGTGTTATCTTCGGTGCTCGGGTCGGGTGGCACCCCACCGTGTTTGACAATCCGGACCAGACCCCAAATTGCGTCAAACTATCGGAATGAGGGCGGGTGTTAATACCACTTCTCACGCGTGCTACGAAAGGGGTGGAGCACTTTTGGCCGAATTATTTTGTGACTGCCTAATACCGACTATTACTGACAATTACCGAAGATCATTGACTACTGCCGAATATCACTGACGGTTATTGACTATTAGAAGACGACGAGTAATAGTGACTACTACTGACTGCTACCGAACATCGCTGACGATTAGTGACTACTACCGACTATTACTGACTACTACCGAATATCACTGACGATTAGTGACTGTTACTGACTAGCACTGACGATTGCCGACTATCACTGACGACTTGTGACCATAACAGGCGGTTAGTGACTAATACGGACGGTTACTGACTGTTACTGACTATAGGTCTACTTCGTATACAACTATCCGGTATATACGACCGTATATATATCCCGTTTTGTGCTGGCACTTCATTTTTCGCTAGCGCCTTGTAGGCCATGGGGCTGTTCATGGCGATAAGCCTACATACGTATCAAAAGACGCGTGCTGCGATAAAGGTAGCACTTTTCGGCTGAACTGTTTCTGGATGATCGGGCCCCTTGACCCAAAATTCCCTGTCTTTCAGTTTTGTGTTGTAATATGTTTCATTGTATACTTCGGCCATGGCATTGTTCCTCCGCTAGCACTTCCCACCCCCTCCGAAATCATGTTTTACTTACTATTAGTGTAGAGCTTCTCAAGTGACCTCCCTCAGAAACAAAAATGGTGCACACCTCTACCGTAGCATGCGTCAAACGTCATAATTGGGCGACTTACTAATAGTGTGGAGCTCCTCAAGCAAGGAGCCTCCTAAAACTCTGTAATATGGTGCCCCCCTAACGCAGCATGCTTCGTCTACCAAACGGACTAACATGGAGGGGCAGGGCGAGAGGGGAGGGTTGCTTGCATATTACGGATCGATGTTGCCGCACGTTTCGGTTCTCACCTCGCTTTCCTTTAAGGGGCCCGGCTTCAGCTCCGGCATGAAGCGCGAAGCTATAAAATACACAACTGAACTCGCCAGAGACATCCCGGAAATACTCACAATCAAGGTGCGCTGCAGCCCCAAGGAGAGAGAGAGGAAGGCAGAGGGAGAGGGGAGAGAGTCAGGTACAGAGGAAAAGGGAGTAGGTAGAGAGGCAATGATACAGAGACACAGACAGACAGACAGACATATATACAGACAGACAGACATATATACAGACAGACAGACAGACAGACAGACAGACAGACAGACAGACAGACAGACAGACAGACAGACAGACAGACAGACAGACAGACAGACAGACAGACAGACAGACAGACATATAGACAGACAGACAGACAGACAGACAGACAGACAGACAGACAGACAGACAGACAGACAGACAGACAGACAGACAGACAGACAGACAGACAGACAGACAGACAGACGGACAGACAAACAAACGGGCATATTGATGCATGATTTTACTAGTGTACTTGTTGTAGTATTAGCGTATACAGCGCATACAAATAGTGGTCGGGTTGCGCGAACAAACTTTCTTCGAAGAAGTCATATTTTCGGGTGATGCATTAAGATTTCCATGTGTGTGGAGGGATCTCAGAAAATGAGGCACCATCCCTACCGTGGTATTGATTACCTCTTGGTGGCTTTAAGGAATTTGGATGAAGGAGCAATCCAACGGCCTAGGTCTGTCCACGAAACATGCTGTAAACCACATACACCCTGTTGGGTGGTTCCGCAGTGGAGAAGCCACATTTCCCAGAAATAGGTTTGACCAAAGCTTGCTACAACCCCCTATCGTGAGGGAACGCGTTCGATGGCAAATCAACCCGAAACGAGCGAGACCTCTCTCCCTTTGTTCGCTTCCCCAGGCAGGCGGAGTTGCCGGAAAGCCACGATTGTGAAGCCCCCAAATGATAGATGGTAATACACGACAGACAGGGCACAACAGCCCAGTCTGTACGCACCTTGAGGGCAGCGTCGGAGGTGTAGGTGTCGAGGATGACTCCTACCACATACGCCATGAGGCTGCTGGCGCTCATGATGCAGAACAACGAGCTCGTGACGGCCACACCACTGTATACGGTACACGAACGTGGCGATAATTGGGGAAACAAGTGCGGGTGTATAGTATCGCGCCTCACACAGCCGTCTGTATTATACTATGTACTTAAGTGGGCGCATAAGCTGTACAGGGAAAGTCGGCGTTAATGTCAAGCAGTAATGTTGACGTCACCCAGCGCTTATACCCGCCATCGTGCTTACTTGCGCGAGCGGAAGATTATCCAAACTTGACAGAAATTGGTACATAGGAAAAGTATCACGAGTGACTACAGTACCGCTTTGGCTGAAGCAGGATTGTATCCACCCTAAAGACACAGCAGTTGTATTTTTTTCATTCCACGCGGACCAACGAGTGACATGCTCCACGACCCACACCACACACACCACGCCGTATCGTCACTTGCTGCTCTCGGCCAAGCCTCCCCCCGGCGTTCCATCTATCGAGGCGTCTTTCGTACGACAACTGCAGATCAACTCACCGCACACGTGAGGGGAGAAACATCTGCGATACTGACATGACCAGACCGCACCAGCACACCACCGACAGGAACCTGCGGGGGACGGCCGTGACACACCAAAAACGCAACCGAGAAGGGTCTGTTTGGGTCACAGGTTAGACGTGCCGCACGTGGTTCCGATCGACGTATGATTATATGCGCACGTGCTTGGAGAGATACGGCGCATAGAAACCCCGTCCTGCATACAAACGCTGTGCTCGCCGGCGACTACCACCCTTGGGGAGCATTCGGTTTTGGACGCGAGCCAGCCCTGAATGTAAGGTGGTTGTAAGCGAGCTATACAGCCGACGATTTGGTCGTATTCGAGATCATCCCCGTTCTGTTGCCTTTTGCTTGGTTGTGAGCGAGCTAACCATTCTGCTGGTTACACACAAGTCAATCCGCCCCCCCCTCCCTCCCCCCCGAAAGACAACTAACGAAAACTTACCCCCCGAACAGAAAGAACATGGAGGCATAGAAGCTTGGGATGACAATGACCATGAAGAATGCCGGGGCCCCCAGCAACGCCCCGATGGCGGGAACGTACGCTCGCGCCCTGTTCTCGCCCGCCTTCTCCCACCTTTTTCCGACGGCATCACGCGACACACGACACATCATACACACACAACACGGCCGACGTCAACGAGGCCATTCAACAAGAGCGCTTAAAAACAAATAGAAAACCAGGGCACACGCTCCGTCGCTAACTTGATTTAGGCGCGCTTATTTTGCTTGAAGTGGGATTGGCGAGGGCTGCGAAGGGGATACACATCAACCAACAACGACCGCAACCAATAACACTTGTGTTGTTTAGTGAAATGCAGAGTATTGTTACGTGGTACCGTAGTCAGTGGCGATGTACACAATAGTACGGTGGGTAGCGCCGAATAGCCCGGCCTGGATGTGAGGACGGGGCGCAGACGTGGTTACAGAGGGGAGGAGGGGGTGGAAGGGGTGCACACCTCGGACAGGTAGTTATTTAGATCTACTAGTTCGTGACTTAACGTTGTGAGGACATTGCGCAGGATTGGTATAGTGCAGATCCAGCCCAGGAAACACGCGCTAGATCATGCGGATTGTACGGATCCCACCCGGCCACACGAGCTAGATAGATCATGCTATGCCGGGAATAGGCCCGCCTTGCAACATCTAGATTATGAAGTGGGAATGGTATGTATGATTCTGTATGATCTGTCCGAGGTATGGAAGGGTGGGAAATAAAAAAAACGCGCACACGCACGCTTTGCTTTCCTATTTCCCTCCACCACCTGCACCAAGCAACGGGGTGAGCCAAACAATGAGCAATCCGGCGGAGACAACGGTGGCTGGACCGAAGGCCCAAAACTAACACGATTAGGCTTTAGGACCTCCTTTAGGCGAAGAGCGCTCCGGAATACAAGCCATGCTTGGATCGTGGCGGCGGCGGCGTCGGCACACCAACATTTCAACTGCGGGGTAATTCGCCTACAAGAGCCCTGTTGAGACCCAGGTGTACCGACTACAAGTCGAGAGGAGTGGTATTGTCAGCCATCCCGCGCAATAAATATACCAGGGTAGGAAGCAGCAGCCCGGTTATCGTGATCGAGGTTCAGTAGCGACGGTGGCACGGCAGCCTATCTAGTCAATGATCGGCAGCATGGAGTTCAAGAGACACAAAAGCATAACATACAGCAGTCTGCGGTCTATCGACGTACGAGTACACCAATATACAAGATGTTGAGGTGTGCTCTGAGACCTCGGAAAGTGATTTTTTAACCACTTTTCGGGCCGTTTTCGAGTTTCCTCGCGATGTGAGGTCCACCTCTCTCGGCATGTGGTATCATCGTAATGTCTTACGTTGCTCGCCTGCCCCCGACTCCACCGAGGGTGGCCTCAGCCGTGCTTACGCCGCGCCTCACGGGGCGTGCTGTTATCGCGTTGGTTTCGAGGTTCTCATGCTTTTATCACAGGATCAGCATATGTGTTTTGGTGATAGGCTTGGGTGCTTTCCCGTCTACGAGTATCTTCGAGATGCTTTCCTTGCGAGCGTGTCCGGGATTTTTGTCGCGAGGCAGTTAACGTCTGCACTCGCTTCGTCCACTATCGAGCTCACCGGCTTGATTCGCGCCGCGAAGGGACTCGCGTGCGCTCGAATCGTGCCTACGTGCGCGGGGAAAGCTGAAACATCCACTAAAAAACACGATTTGACCAGCTAGCATGTTTGGTTTTTGGTTAGTCAGCAAACGGTGTGCCGGGGGAGTTTGGTGCCATCTGCTGGTACAGCGAGAATCCGTCACAAGCAGCAACTGGCATCGGCAGAGCTGGTCGGAAACATCATCCCTGTACCCCATACGGCCACAACAGCCAGGATAAAGCGGGTTCTAACCTCTCGAGGGGTGACTTTCACCGTTAAAGGGCGCGGGTTTCACCGTTTTATGGCGTGTAAAACACGGATCGATACGGCCATCAACGCCACATCCGTTGACTTTAGAGCTAAATAAGACAACACCATACTCGTACACCTCACGGAAAAACACTATACAACCAACATATCAATATCGGGCGTCATAAGTGGTTGGGGCATCTGCAGCGTGTCCGGTCCCCAGCTTTGCCTCACTACGTTCCCACGACATGGCCATGTACGTAAGTCCACAAACCTACTTAATTCCATGGGTATATTTATTTGTACATTCATGAAGCCACGGGAAAACCTCGGCGAATGCATCATCTTGGGGTTCAGTAATGTAGTACTACTACGAGCGCTTGCGAGCTTCTAATTTTGGCAGCGCCTTAAAAAAACAGGGGCCCCGTTCAAAATCGCTGGAACATCCGACCGACCAACGCACACAAGTTGACGTCAGTTACAAATATTCTGCTGGGCGAGTTCCTCGGCAAGACTCTTAACGTGACATAGAAACAGTAAGGCCAACGATCCGTTCATTGCCTTCCTAGAAGTTTGGCATACTCAGACGTGACGGTGGCGACGTTAAGTGGTCGCCAGCAGCGTTTCCACGGGTGAGGTGCACCGTGTTTCTCACTCATGCCCGAAAATGATGGACAGTCTGCAGGCGCTACTCCTGTATCTCGTAACGATGTTATTAGCCAGTATATTTCAAGCAAATTACCTTGTCGACACCAAATAAGGTCGTGTCTGCGCGATGCGCGCCCTCGATCCCCCGTCCCCCTACCCGCTCTCGCTTTATAAACCGATTTCGTCGGCGAAACCGTCGTTACTTACTTTTGTAACTTTGTTTATGGTTCTGTGTTGTTTTCGCTGTCTTAGGTTTGTTGGATTATTCACCTGTCTGCCACATAACCCCCCAGGTAGGATGACAGAGCTCCGCCGGCTAACACCACGGCGGCGTTCAAGTAGCTATCTGAGAACCGTCAAAATCGTCAGTGTTGTGAATGTTATTTCAGATGGGGCCACCCCGGACAAAACGAAAGTCGTACATACGTGTCGTGCTCGTGCTGGAAGGGTAGAACGGAGGAGGAGGAGGAGCTGGCAGCACATATCTTGAGCGGGATGAACAGTCGTTGAATAAACCTGGACAGTGGTGCTGTACTTTAATACTTTAGTTGCCGATACAATCTTGCCACAAAATACACAGATCGACAGCACCCATTCCGGACCTACTCAACTCCAAAGTAGGGCAACTCTTCTCCCCGCTCTTGACTACAAGCGATGCAACGAAACCATGCAAACACCGGCTATAGTATTGACGTATTTCCCTTGGGAATGTCTCCGACGCCTGGTGCTTTGTCACCACGTTTACATTGTCTCGGCTGCACGGTAGACAACCTAACAACAACAGCATAGGCGGAACACGCACAACAACTGTTGGCTTGCAGACAAAAGGCTGAAGACTATTGTATAATATCGCTTAGCGTTACGCTCACGGCTGGTGATACACACTGCTGGTGTAGACTACGGCCGTGAGTCCGAACCAATCCAACCTCTACCCTGAGTCCGCAGCGCGTTGGCCTGTTTGCACGCACGCACGCATGCGTCACGCGTGTTGAAGCCCCCTCCCCACCTTGCTCACATTCAGTGTTGTAGTCCGGGTAGGCCTGGTTGTAAAGTTGAGGCAGGTAAGACACGAGAACCACCGCCGCCATGAAGCTAAGCATTCCTCCGTATGTCATCAGGAGGAATAGCGGGTCCCCGAAGATGAGTTTCAGGCTTTGTTCACAAGGCAGCGCGTTTCAACGATTTCCCACCACCACCACCACCACCACCGCGATTACCACCGATACCACCACCGATGGAAGGACAAGAGAAAGGTGAGGCGGGCCGCGCAATTGGGCCGAGTTACAGAAGGAGGGAAGTAAGGAGGACGGAGGTCGAGAAGTTTTCGGACGAGCGTTAACATGCGCGGTCGTGCTACCAACAAAGAGCGAGAGGGGTGTCACTTGGCCGAGTTGACCAACACATCGATCCAGCGCCGCAGCCCACAAAGTATGGGTATCATATTCGAGGTCAATGATTGAGACGGTAGCGCTAGGCATGCCAGAGGCGAAGGACTGTTGTTAACTTGCTATCACTTCGGAGGCGACGCATTTCTTGACGTTCGCACGGAACGCTCTCCGCAGGCCTGATACCAACTCCACTCTAACAACTTCTCGGTTTTTCACACCAAGTACCGACCACCGAAACACACGGCATCTAGCCCGACTACGACTAAATCACGCCCCCCCCCCCCCCGACGATTTCCCCACGAAAATCACCCCCTACCCCTCTATATCAATTACCTCACCTCTGTGTGACGGTGAAGGTTTGGTTTCCTTTTGGATTCCGCGCGCCTTGATCGGCCCCCTGAGACGCCGAACTATCCGCGGTGGTGGCGGTAGGAGTCACTGCGGAGGCGCGCGTGGGCTCTTTAACTGTGAAACACAGCAGGAGCGCCAGCAGGAAACCGGAGGCTGCGACCGAGTACGCGGTCTGCCTCCACCCAATGCACTCGGCGACAGCGATGCTCAGGGAGCTAAGGCCCTCGCCGACATAAAACCCTGCAACGAAAATTCCGTTGGCCTGTTGAAGGGGAGAAGGGGGGGGATAGGGAAGACGCGACAGGAGGGGGGCGGGAGGGAGGGAGAGAGGGAGGGATGGGGGGGGGGCGTATATATTTGTTGCTTGCCTTAGACATTTGACCATTAACCACGCATCTCTTTCGAGACGGAGCACCGTTCCTACTCCTAATAGAGACACCTCCAACATGTGGCTGCTCGGGAAGAAGGGGATACGTGTGATGTACGCTGCTGTACAGGGTCATTCGTATCCTCTGACGTGGACCGTGATCTGTAACCGGGGGAAGGTCTGGATCAAAGTGGCAAAAAACCTGCGAATCGCCTCTCGGAATTTCAACTTCCTCCACCCGCGTTTTAGCGCTGTATGCCTGTCATGGATAGGCCGGACGCTAAGATTCGTACAGTGTACAAACATATCAGGGGCCACTGAAAATGCCCGCACATACCTAATTGAGTGCACCGCTAACCACAGCATGCCTCCTCACAGGCATCGGACTGGGGGTGTGTGATAGTGTCAGGATACCGAAGAAGAACGGACGACCAGACTGTTGGGTTTGTAGGTATCGTAGCTCGAAGAGAACATCGTACTAATACTGCTGCTGCATATCGTACAGGCAGTAATATCCGGTAAAAATAGGCAATGTCGCAGTAACGTAAATATCATGCTGTATGGCGTCAATGTGCATGCCCGCTGGGCACCGACGATCACATGCGACGAACTGAGGGGGTGCTACCGCTAGTGAGCGCCAAAGAAGAACGGGCGAGCAATGCCCTTGTAGGGGCGGCGCCTTATATTCTGCACCTCCTCGCATGAGGAGCTCAACATTTCACCCGGCACATGGCTTCGAAGAGGTTTGTTCGCGCAAACGATCGATGAGCCAGCCCCGAGAACAAACACGGAGTGTTGCCCGGGTTTGTACCGACGATAGTTATGCGTCGGGGAGGAAGGGTGTTGCGGCGCCGTGCGCCAGGATAAAAAATATCTTGACGCGTGGTGAATGTCTAAATCACTGATGCGCGGGGGCTCCGTTGTATAGGCAGGGATTGAGATCTCGAAAGGCTCTCTGCCGCAGCACTAGAGATTTAGAGGATATGTCGCCGATCTGTGAACGCCGTCTTGTGCTCGCGATCAAACGTTTAAACACGCAATATGGCATCAACCTGGTGTTTGTTAAACGTCACTCAAAGAAGAAAGATCGAATTTCAAACGTTCCGTCAACCTGTCCAACGAGTTGCCCACAGGTCGTGTGTCCACTTCTCGCTCATACCTATCGTCCGCAGCGCGCTTGGTGCCTCGTTAATCAACCGCTCTGCCTGTCCTACAAACTGGAGTTCTGGAAAATGGAGGGATAATTGTCACTCTCGTGCTTGGGGAGTTAGCCTACACAGGTAGCCGGGACCCCCCCTCTTTCTTGCACAATGMGCGTAAACACATCCTTGTGGGGACATTGAGCAGTGCTGCGCACCATTAGGCGTGCCAAATGGAGTTGTTAACGACACCTTGTGGGGTAAACAATGGGTTTATTGCTCATTATCTCCACACTGAGCTTTGTACGCCCACATTGTACAACGGGGGGTGTCCTTGCCACCTTGTGTAGCAGTGCTCCAATCTCTCTATCAACAAACTCAAGGCAACGAGGTGAGGCCAGTCTCGGGAGTGACACGAGGGCTCCCGCCCCTGGCGCAATTGTGGACGCCAGGGGGGGGGGGGGCATTAATATACGCTCCGGTGCTCATCCTAGATTAGCCAACCACTAGAAACAGCGACCGATCGACACCATCGACCAGTTCGGTCGAACTCGCAGCTGACCCACCGTGAAGAGCGTTGATTTCGCTCAGGGTTGCGACATCTGCGCTCGTTTTCCAGCGCTCGTTTTCTCGACAACGGTAACTAGTGCCGAAAGTCGAACACTACATTTTTGGGGCTCGCGACCAGATATTTCCGAAAAACACCTTGTTCAGAGCGGTGACAACCTTCTCGTTCGGAAAAAGTCGAACGGTGGAAAAAACTCGATCGCACCCCTGTGCGAACTCAACGCTCTTCAGCGGTACTATGATACTGTACTTTTACACGGTGGAAGGACGACGTCGACGCAGAAAACGACCCCCATCATCAGTATCTTGAACGCAGGGAAACACCACAACATCCTCGCAACTTCCGCCCCCCCCCACCCTACCCCATTAATTACTTCAGGCCACAAACAGTGTGGACACCCTTGTAGAGCTTGACAAGCGCTCATCTGGGCCAGGTAAAGTAGGAGTGTCCTCCCAAAACCGGCGTTCTCTCACCCGGTGTCCTCCCCTAACCCTAAGATATACTGTGTCACTAGTATGGAAAATCGAAAGCAGGGACCTCCTCCTATAGCCGACGTTCACTTTCTCACCTGAGCCAGGGATTCGGCCGGGAAGTAATCGGCGATGAGCGAGAACGAAGCCGGAACGAAGCAGGACTGTCCAATGCCGAGGAGGATCTGCGACAGTAGCAGCTGGGTGTAGTTGTTCGACAGCCCGAGGCACACCGTGGCGAAATTCCAGATCACCATCCCGCAGAAGATAATAGCCTTGCGGTTGTAAACGTCGGCCGCGCGGCCCATGACGAGGCCGAACATTACCTGCGTGGGCGTAGTGGGTGGGAAGGTGGGTGAAGAGGAGGAGGAGGGGCGTACTCAGTTGTTGCTTGCCTTATTAGTCATTTGACCATTGACCACGCATGTCTTCCGAGACGGAGCGGGGGTGGTCGAGAGAGTTGCGGCGGAGAGAACCAACATATTCGTGACAAAATTCCGTCCAATATTTTAGTCCATCAGCTTTTAGCAGTATTATTAATAGTATCGGTTGTGGTAGTGAGGTGTTTSGTAGCACGATATATATATGCCAGGTATTGGGCATAAGCAAGGGCGATTCGATCGGGCGATATTTACGCAACTGACCGACAGCGCGTCGAATTAACGACCGAATAGCAGTCAGTGTGTACGTAGTGTATTTGTAGTAGTAGCAGTGGCAGTAGAACGTGTTGTATTCTTTAGTATGAATACACACCCGATATACAGTAGTACAATAGTGTCGTGCGGTATAGTAGCATACAGTAATGCTCAATATAGCACGGTGGGAACAGTCCAGCATTAGCGTAGGCCTTTCATGCCGGGTATTTTGCAACGGCATACAAATAGTCAAAGAACAGCAGTCATAGTCGTAAACGGAGCTGGGACTTTATCGTCCTCGGGTGCCGCTGGCTCCCTGAGCCTCAGCCAATCGGCGATAAGCTGATGGGGGGGGGGGGGGCGGGGGGGGGTACTCATTTGTTGCCTGCTCTTAGTCATTTAGACCATTGACTGCGCATCCTTTCGAGACGGAGCTGATGCGGGGGGGGCGGGGGGGCGTACTCATTTGCTTGCTTGCCTTAGTCATTTGACCATTGACCACGCATCCCTTTCGCGACGGAGCACCGTTCCTACTTCCTAATAGAGACACCTCCAACACTTGGGCGCCTCATTACGCTTGTTTCCATATAATTACAAAGAAACATTAATCTTATCCCCTTCCTGTTTCGCCGCCTGTGGCCACCATCTATCTCCTAAGATAGCGATCGTGTTCTCGCTACTATTTAGTGTGCCAAACTGCTCCATCTTACACTCGTCTATTTTTCTCATCTCCTCCTCTAACACATCCCTTTTCTCCTTGTACCTTTCACATTCCCCCACTATGTGAATTCTACTCTCTATGGCCTTGCGACATGGGCACATCTGTGCATCTACTTCCTCCTCCTCCCGGCTACTGGTATACCTCCTTCTTCTTTCTGGAAGGTCCAGGTCCCCTACACGAAATCGCAGTTTCAGCTTTTTCGCGAAGTCCATTGGGCCGTGTAGATATCTTTTAATTCCTATTATTTATCTCAACCCCCCGTATATCTCTAAGTGTTCTTCCCCTTCCACTTTCTTTCTTAGCGCTAGTCTTTCCCTTCTTTCTATCCTTTCTTTCACTTCTGTCTTGTATCCGCTAAATTTCTCTATGGCCAGCGTCTCTTTTTGGTTTCCTACTTCCTTCCATACTTTCTCGACTACGCTATCCCACCTTATTCCAGCTCGCCCTTTGGTTACTTTCTCCCATACAGCTTTATCAGCTATGGCTGGCAACCTCTTATTTGGCATGTTCTTTACTTTATATTGCCATTTCAACTTACGCACGTCTCTATTTGTCTTAAGTGGGTACATTCCCAGTTCTGCTCTCAATACTGTATTACTCGTCGTACTTGAGCATCCTAGTACTTTTTTAGCTGCTGTCATCTGTACTGTTTCCAGCTGTTTTACGAGCTTCGCGTTCCCTTCCCATACTTCTCCTGCATATTCTAGCTTTGGTACAATCACATTCATCAGTATACATCTCTTAATTCTAGTGTCAAGGTGCGAGTCTGTTAGGACTGCTTCCATCTTGCCTACGTGTGCCTTACCCTTGCCTATTATTTTATTTATGTGTGCATCCCAAGAGCAATCTTTTGAGATTTCTACGCCAAGGTACGTATACTGGTCTACGATCGGTAATTCATCTTCTCCCCACTTCCACTTACAAGTTACCGGACTCTCCTTATCTTCGTTACATACAACTACTGCGCACTTTTTTACGTTCGCCGTGGGGGGGCGTATATATTTGTTGCTTGCCTTAGACATTTGACCATTAACCACGCATCTCTTTCGAGACGGAGCACCGTTCCTACTCCTAATAGAGACACCTCCAACATGTGGCTGCTCGGGAAGAAGGGGATACGTGTGATGTACGCTGCTGTACAGGGTCATTCGTATCCTCTGACGTGGACCGTGATCTGTAACCGGGGGAAGGTCTGGATCAAAGTGGCAAAAAACCTGCGAATCGCCTCTCGGAATTTCAACTTCCTCCACCCGCGTTTTAGCGCTGTATGCCTGTCATGGATAGGCCGGACGCTAAGATTCGTACAGTGTACAAACATATCAGGGGCCACTGAAAATGCCCGCACATACCTAATTGAGTGCACCGCTAACCACAGCATGCCTCCTCACAGGCATCGGACTGGGGGTGTGTGATAGTGTCAGGATACCGAAGAAGAACGGACGACCAGACTGTTGGGTTTGTAGGTATCGTAGCTCGAAGAGAACATCGTACTAATACTGCTGCTGCATATCGTACAGGCAGTAATATCCGGTAAAAATAGGCAATGTCGCAGTAACGTAAATATCATGCTGTATGGCGTCAATGTGCATGCCCGCTGGGCACCGACGATCACATGCGACGAACTGAGGGGGTGCTACCGCTAGTGAGCGCCAAAGAAGAACGGGCGAGCAATGCCCTTGTAGGGGCGGCGCCTTATATTCTGCACCTCCTCGCATGAGGAGCTCAACATTTCACCCGGCACATGGCTTCGAAGAGGTTTGTTCGCGCAAACGATCGATGAGCCAGCCCCGAGAACACACACGGAGTGTTGCCCGGGTTTGTACCGACGATAGTTATGCGTCGGGGAGGAAGGGTGTTGCGGCGCCGTGCGCCAGGATAAAAAATATCTTGACGCGTGGTGAATGTCTAAATCACTGATGCGCGGGGGCTCCGTTGTATAGGCAGGGATTGAGATCTCGAAAGGCTCTCTGCCGCAGCACTAGAGATTTAGAGGATATGTCGCCGATCTGTGAACGCCGTCTTGTGCTCGCGATCAAACGTTTAAACACGCAATATGGCATCAACCTGGTGTTTGTTAAACGTCACTCAAAGAAGAAAGATCGAATTTCAAACGTTCCGTCAACCTGTCCAACGAGTTGCCCACAGGTCGTGTGTCCACTTCTCGCTCATACCTATCGTCCGCAGCGCGCTTGGTGCCTCGTTAATCAACCGCTCTGCCTGTCCTACAAACTGGAGTTCTGGAAAATGGAGGGATAATTGTCACTCTGGTGCTTGGGGGAGTTAGCCTACACAGGTATCCGGGACCCCCCCTCTTTTCTTGCACAATGTGCGTAAACACATCCTTGTGGGGACATTGAGCAGTGCTGCGCACCATTAGGCGTGCCAAATGGAGTTGTTAACGACACCTTGTGGGGTAAACAATGGGTTTATTGCTCATTATCTCCACACTGAGCTTTGTACGTCCACATTGTACAACGGGGGGTGTCCTTGCCACCTTGTGTAGCAGTGCTCCAATCTCTCTATCAACAAACTCAAGGCAACGAGGTGAGGCCAGTCTCGGGAGTGACACGAGGGCTCCCGCCCCTGGCGCAATTGTGGACGCCAGGGGGGGGGGGGCATTAATATACGCTCCAGTGCTCATCCTAGATTAGCCAACCACTAGAAACAGCGACCGATCGACACCATCGACCAGTTCGGTCGAACTCGCAGCTGACCCACCGTGAAGAGCGTTGATTTCGCTCAGGGTTGCGACATCTGCGCTCGTTTTCCAGCGCTCGTTTTCTCGACAACGGTAACTAGTGCCGAAAGTCGAACACTACATTTTCGGGGCTCGCGACCAGATATTTCCGAAAAACACCTTGTTCAGAGCGGTGACAACCTTCTCGTTCTGAAAAAGTCGAACCCTGGAAAAAACTCGATCGCACCCCTGTGCGAACTCAACGCTCTTCAGCGGTACTATGATACTGTACTTTTACACGGTGGAAGGACGACGTCGACGTAGAAAACGACCCCCATCATCAGTATCTTGAACGCAGGGAAACACCGCAACATCCTCGCGACTTTAGCCCCCCCAATCCCTACCCCCATTAATTACTTCAGGCCACAAACAGTATGAACACCCTTCTAGAGCTTGACAAGCGCTCACCTGGGCCAGGTAAAGTAGGGGTGTCCTCCCAAAACCGGCGTTCTCTCACCCGGTGTCCTCCCCTTACCCTTACTAGTATGGAAAATTGAAAGCAGGGACCTCCTCCTATAGCCGACGTTCACTTTCTCACCTGAGCCAGGGATTCGGCCGGGAAGTAATCGGCGATGAGCGAGAACGAAGCCGGAACGAAGCAGGACTGTCCAATGCCCAGGAGGATCTGCGACAGCAGCAGCTGGGTGTAGTTGTTCGACAGCCCGAGGCACACCGTGGCGAAATTCCAGATCACCATCCCGCAGAAGATGATAGCCTTGCGGTTGTAAACGTCGGCCGCGCGGCCCATGACGAGGCCGAACATTACCTGCGTGGGCGTAGTGGGTGGGAAGGTGGGTGAAGAGGAGGAGGAGGGGCGTACTCAGTTGTTGCTTGCCTTATTAGTCATTTGGCCATTGACCACGCATGTCTTCCGAGACGGAGCGGGGGTGGTCGAGAGAGTTGCGGCGGAGAGAACCAACATATTCGTGACAAAATTCCGTCCAATATTTTAGTCCATCAGCTTTTAGCAGTATTATTAATAGTATCGGTTGTGGTAGTGAGGTGTTTGGTAGCACGAGTATATATATGCCAGGTATTGGGCATAAGCAAGGGCGATTCGATCGGGCGATATTTACGCAACTGACCGACAGCGCGTCGAATTAACGACCGAATAGCAGTCAGTGTGTACGTAGTGTATTTGTAGTAGTAGCAGTGGCAGTAGAACGTGTTGTATTCTTTAGTATGAATACACACCCGATATACAGTAGTACAATAGTGTCGTGCGGTATAGTAGCATACAGTAATGCTCAATATAGCACGGTGGGAACAGTCCAGCATTAGCGTAGGCCTTTCATGCCGGGTATTTTGCAACGGCATACAAATAGTCAAAGAACAGCAGTCATAGTCGTAAACGGAGCTCAAACATGCAGGGAACATGAAACAGACGGTGGAAGGGAGGGAAGCTCAGCCCCTCCTTTCGCCGTGGGCTTCTTCTTGACGATAGTCGAAGACGTATCTATATCCACCCCGAAGGCTTTTAAACCAAGCCCTCATAAACACCCACATGCACGCAAAACATTACACATAATATAAGTCACAAGAATGCACGCGGCAACACGAACGCAAAATGTACAGCACACACCACATGGCACACAGGCATCGGGAGCAGCGTATGTAGTCTAGACACCCACACTCACGAAAGAGAAGGTGAAACCGTAGCCGACGAGAATCCCGTACTGGCTCTTGGAGATACCCGTCGCACCCACGATGCTGACATAATCTTTCTGGAGACAGCAAGGGAGCGAGCAAAACGATTTCAGCGCGATGTGACCCCTAATAGAGAACGAAATAGGGTTAAAATGTAAGTAACCTACATAATTGCGTTTCCCTCTCAAGCAGTACGCCCTTGGCTCCTGACTAGAGACATAAACATAATAAATACAGCGCCAGTCACAGAGCAAGACAGCAGCAGCAGGAGTCCCATCTGGCCGAAAGGAAACCTTGCGACACGGTCTCGCCATATCACTCTCGTTCCCGAGCAGTGCCACCTTATAGGGGTGGCCCCATATTGTCTGAGCTCGATATCTCACCCGAATCATGTATTCAAAGAAGTTAGTTCGCGTAACCCGATCAGCGCTTCGATGCGCTAGTACTAAAGCAAGCATATGATCAAAAGTACACTTGTGATACCAACGGGTACAGCTGCTCACTTGAGGAGCTCAACTACCCACAGAAAATATTGCCTCATAAGGCAAAAACTAACTGCAACCCTTAAGGTGGGACGAGTCTCTCAGCGGCACTAGGGCCAGTACGCCCCCCTCCCACCGTCCCATTTATGTCACTCGTAACTCCATCTCTCTCTGATTCCTTCGTGTGACACACACGGGTCCTGGTAGCCCCCTCCGTGCTTCACATGACCATAAGCCTTCCAGTATCTTCATGAATATAGTCCCCGAGCAATGCCACCTTGTAGGGGTGGTGGCTTTTGTTTTCTGAGCTCCTACTCACGTGACGAGATCTATATCTCACCTGAAACATGATCTCGAAGAAGTGTGTTTGCGCGCAACCCGACCGACGTTTGTATGCGCTGTATGCGCTAATCCTAAACCAAGTACCAGGTATACAAGTGAAAATGTGGCACTGACAGGTATTTGCGCACTTAAGCAGCTCAACCACTCAGGACATATTGACCCCAAAAGTGGGACCCTTACCATGGGGTTGCTCCCCCGCCACCGCTGACTCCTTCTTTGCCACCGCTGTTCACAATAAAACGGTTTCGACTCCAAACACCAACGGGATGATTTCCCCCGGTAATTCTGTGACTCAAAATATTTAAGGTCTTGCTCCAGATATTAGTGCCGGTTCGATTGTGGCCCCACCCAGAACGGCCGATAACTCTACCGTTTTTTATACTATTGTGGCAATGTCCCTGCTTGTGCCCGTGGCACGACTTAGGACCAAACAAAAAGTCATCACCACTATCTCAAGCCATATTTGAGGAGTGTGTACATCACCTGCCAGACCGTACCAGGCTCTCATCTATCGACGCCGAGGCTCGCGTTACCGCCCCTGATTCGTGATTGCCCCTGGTGAGTTGGGCCACACTCCGAGGCCAGGGAAGACCAGCAACACAAAACAAAAATTCCTCTAGAAGAAAACTGTGAGTTTTCTCTTTAATCTCCTTCTTACATGTAGAGTATATGGGTACTTTGCTACAGTACCTTCAACCGCCACATTCCACCGTGAGGCAAACATGCGATAGCAGTTCCATGCCGCTGCTGCTACTGCTGCTGCTGCTCACCGTGTCGTCGTCATCGTAGTCCTCGCCAGACACCGCGTAAAGGTAGTTGAGCAGGTAGCGAGTCAATGAGGTGTTGGCTGTACAGGGTACGGGCATATCGTAGTCAAGGAGGGGGGAGGAGGGGGCATCGGGAGCGATCGATGCGAAACCAAATAAAAAAACGGCAGTGGCGACGGAAAGGGCACCAGAGAAGCCACATCAGTGAGCCGGTACATATGTATCCATCGAATCTCGCTATACCCTTCTCACGCCATATGCTCCGTCTCGAAAGGGATGCGTGGTCAAATGGTGAAATGATTGAGGCAAGCAACCAAATGAGTACCCCCCCCCCCGTAACAGACACTTTGAAGTGGTCAACACCAAACTGCATTAAGCTACTGCGTTGGCGGTTCTTCTATTTGTACTGTGTCCCAGCACCAGTCTTGGGGTTGTATTCACTGTTAATCAGTGTGCGTCAGCGCAAAATCTTGTATATTGGCTGAATGGGCATGGGTGGGCGGGTGGGTGTGGGTTAGACGTGAGCTAATTGGCCCCACCATCAGCAACACCACCCACCGAAAACATTTGATTGATAAGCGATGCGCGTCAGTGAAAACCCTTGTACGGTGGGTGGGTGGGTGGGTGGGCGGGGTATATGTGAGGAGGGCGGTGTTAATATATTGCTGCTGTACACCAGTATTTAACTATTGACAGCTGTATTATACAGCAGCAGTGCGCTACCTGGTACCAAGTGCTCGTATACACTCGTGTCGACATTGCTCATCATGTGAATATCAACCAATCTGTTCACTACCATACGCACGTATCGTATACTCTCTGGAATCTGGTACACGCTTGAAATCCCAGTGACAGATGTTCGCGGGAACCAACCTTGGGAATTAGAGCACATACCACGACCAAGCTCGACGAACTCAACAAGGATTTAGACGCAAGCAGAGGAGGATGGGGGTTCAAATAAGGGGCCTGCATAGACGCCGTCGGTGGTCAAAAGTGTTGGTGTTTTGGTCGCTCGCAAGAGACAAATGTCAATGTACACACACGCGTAGAACTTACACTAAAAAAAAAACGCACGCTCTGACCGAACGTTTTCAGAAGTTTATTTGCACCTCACAGACGCCCCGGCACACAGGCGATCCCTAATTTACGGAGATATACCCTCGGTCGCTTCGTTCGCTTGGGCGTATGGCTCCTCATTACAAGAATGGTGGGAATGGGGAGCGTGCGAGACACCTTGATGTGGTCCAACTCCTATCTGCATCAAGCTATTGCGTTGGCGGTTGTTCTATTGTTACTGTGTTCCAGCAGCAGCCTTGGGATTATATTCACTCTTAAGCGATGCCCGTCAGCGCAAAAACCCTATATAGTGGCTGGGTGGGTATGGGTTGGACGTGAGCCCGTTGGTCCTGCCATCAACAAAACCACCCCTGCCGTTATAATGTTTCCTCTGACATCAGTACCGAAAGCTGCGAGGAACGTTTAGTTTTTGGAGACGGGGGAAAACGGGAACCGAGTGGAAGGGGACGGCAACGAGGGCACATGCGAAGGAGCGGACCGGTAGGGCTAAGGCGCTGGGGTGGCCATGGACAACGGCAGCTGAACGACACACGGAGACCCACGACAGGTACGCACACCATCACGAGGTTAGCAGCCATCGCATTTTCTGTCTGTTTTTGTATACGAGGCAGTACGATAGTATATGTTGATTAGGTCACTCGTGTTAGTAGTGTGGCCTTTGCTGTCTTTGCAGTAAGGAAAAAAACCCAGGAACGGAAAAAAAACTCAGCGCCATAAAAAATTAATATGTTTCACCAAAACAAGTTGCATGATGATCGTATAGCCTATCGCCACTCTTCTCCGTGATCATATGTTGAATATGTTGTCTAGAATGTGATTATCATAGCTTTTGGAAAATAAGTGTCTCGAAAATTGGCCATTTGGAATCCCATACGAAATCTGCCTTCGAAGGTGAATACTAAACAAAAAATACACGAAAAACAAAATGGCGCAAACGCGAATTATATTTTTTACTCACGGCACCGTTGGACCCAAACGGCGTGTGATTTGTTGCCGTCGTTCTTTCAGTAAAACTATCGGCATAATTAAAAAAAAAGCAGGTCTATCTCAGATGCGGACCCCTGTAGAACAACAAACAACAGATTATTCTTGGAACGGTTCCCGATCTCTAATAGCTTCTCCTTTCACGCGCGGAAGTCTACTACAGTAGTAGTAGTTTTACGGGGGACCATAGTAAATAGGACCAAATACTGTGAGTAAACATAGGGAAGTATGCAAGTTTTAGTGTGCACCGTAGGTCCTATTTACTATTGTCCACCGTAATCTAGTACATGACATGGGTGCACCGCCCATTGAAAAATGGCTGTCTCTCCAAAAAAGGTTTGCTGGTCTTCAGGTGGATGCTTTGAACTGTCAAGCTGACGTATACCGGAAAAATGTGCCGAATAAAAATGCTACGTCACCGCGAGGGGTATAGTAAGTTATACAGAGCCCAGGAAAGGGCAAGAACGGGCTAAAACGTGGTAAAACGACAGGTGGTGCTATATATAGGGTAACAGGCAGATTTGTTTCGTGTTTAGGTATTTTGTGTTCAGCCGCTCAGGGCCATTCGGCCGAGTGCTCGTACCTTGTACTTATTTACAGTATTTTTGGCTTCAAGATTGTATATTTTCGCGATATGCATCGCCATGAAACTGCGTGACACTCTTCACCAACACATATAACATTTTGAGGTCGCTAAGTTTAGGCGAGATACAGAGCCCCTCGACTGGGCGGCATAACCTCGGTGGTAGTGGAAACTGGGGGTGATCCCCCCACCATAGCTCTGGATTCTTGACCCGCTCTCTGCTGAAGACACGAGCCACCCGCAGGTCCAAACGCAGCGTGTGAAAATAACGGCGGAATGTATTTTATTCCGAGAAAACATTTACGACTTACTGTACAGCAGTAGAGATTAGAGTAACCGGAAACCCGGAGATGTGGGGTGAATAAGATATTCCGTGGCATTAAGGCCACGATGTGGTTCTATAGCACCCCCAATATCTCCGGGTTTCCGGGCGACTCCAATTTCTATATATTACGGGGGACCGTAGTAAATTGGACCAAATATTGTTAGTAAAAATAGGTGAATATGTAGGTTTTTGTATGTACCATAGGTTTTATTTGGTTTTATTTACTATGGTCCCCCGTAATAGTTTATCGGAATACGAATCGGCGCCACGACTTCAACATCACGAGCCGCGTGTGAATATTCGACTGGTGCGTGCCTACGAGAGATCGACGGCGACTTGAAGGACTTTTATCACAGCAGCTTGTTGTGTTTCTCTCGAGCTTTTCTTGACGCAGGTTCTCAAAAGAAGCTTCTACATCTCGACTTAGAGGTGCTGCAGTTAGTGATGGTCGAAAGTGGTCAAAGTTTAGGGTGCACAAAAAAAAATGAGACTTAAAAAACAAACCTCCCAAACTGAACGTTTGCACTTCACTATGCCTTGCGGACAGCTACAACAACAGCTTCTCACAGGAAGCTACAGCCACCAGCGAAATTGAGGGATGCTCCTGATGGCATCGGGTGCGCCAGGCAGCAGTCATAGATAGGCAGCCAGAAACGATTAACGAAGTTTCTTCGTGTACTCGAACTTGCGAGCCAAAGTAGCACATTAAACTCCGAAAATCGCTAAAATATTTCATTTCACACGCGGGGGCATATAGCGTAGTAATGGCTACACGACCGATGGGCAAATGGCCTTCACTAAAAAACTGCTGTTCTACAGACCGATATGATATCATATATATTTTCGGGTCGTCTCGTCAAAGCTGCTGCGGAACGAAAAACTACGTTCCCATTATAAGGTACAGTACCACCGTAGTAACTCATTGGGCCCAAAATCGGGCCAAAACGCAGGGCTATATATATTAAGAAGCTCTGAATTTAATTATTGGTTGTTGATTTTGGCATCAATTAATGTTTCTTTTTGTTTCCTCCGTGGTTTTGAGTATGTTATGAGTGCTCAACGTTGAAGCTCATGCTGCACATTGTCGGATGGCAGATATGATACAAATAATTAATTGTTGTATCTAAAACTTTGAAATATGGGGAGGAACTTGATTGCGAATCCCTTACTCTATTTCCAAGTCGTATGTGTAAGGTGCCGAAACGCCTACTAATAATATGCGCGCCTTAATATTGACAGCACTTTGCTCAAAAGGGAAAACAAACGTCCCCCTATTCGAGAGCCCTTCGGAAAAAAAAAACAAGAAAAAAATGCGGGAAAATGCGTAATATTTCTAAGCAAAGTACAGAAAAGAAGAAATATGAGTTTTGTTGTCGACCGACGGAATTATCCTTTTAATTGTCATGGGCTCTACCGACGTTTATTTGCCACAAGAGGCAAGAGTACAGGAGAGAGATAGATGCTCACTTTCGAGTACCTCAGCTTGACGTGCATAGCTGCGCCGGGCACAGCAGAGGTACACGATATTGCTCACTGCCGAGTGGTAGGCCTAGTCGAGGCCTACCGTGTGGTTTTCTGCAGCAGCAGCGACTGGTGGCGGACGGCGTCTTCGGCGCAACACGGGCAAGGGTTACGAGCGACATTTTCCCGGTACGTGCACACAATGTAAGCTGCGTCCGAAGCGAGAGTCGAACAGCGGTCAAAACGGATAGACCCGGACCCGATAAGGGACTAGCTACTCGATACTTGGAGCTGGCTGGTCGATTCAGAGACAGCGACCATCGAATGTGTTGTCGAATCACGTGGCGATGTCAGCACGCCGTGCGATAGCGCCACATCAATACCTAGCACCTGGTACTGGGTACCCGGATCGTTCACCCGATTACGAGTATTGCTCCGATTGTCGTGATCACTACGACGTGACTCTGCTGCTCACGTGTACGTTGTATGTACGTGACTGATGTTTAGTGCTGTTTGCTGGTGACATTTACGTTGTGCGTAACTCTGATGATCACTGTTTGTGCTTGTGTGTGAATAGATGATCGTGGTGAGCCCACAACAAGAAATGAGCGGACACTTACAGCAGTAGCATCTGCCGCACGCTGGGTATAATAGGCCGCATGCTGTATACACAACGTCTTTATACAACGACACGCATCGTCGGCACCATGATACCGGGGTACTTGATATAGCCCGACATGGAGTGGCGGCTGATTGAATCGTGCCTTCCTTCGCTTCAATACGCGCGGGTACACCTGGCGGTGAACTTGCAGCTTGCAGGATACTGCTGCAAGGAGAAGAGAACAAAAAACAAAAAGAGAGAAAAAAAAAAAAAAACGTGAATATATACGTACCAGGTACAGCGTACTGCTGCACGTATGTATATATATACAAGGGCTCCGCTTCGCGGGCGGCTGACGCCGCCCGCTACGCTCGCGCAAGGAAAGGGGGACAGAAGAGGCCCCCATGATGTAGTGCAGGCACCGCGACTTGAAAATGCCAAGAGGTTCATGGTGCAGCAAAGAAACGGCGGACTTGACATGCATGCAAAACATGCTCGGGGTGCACAATAGCTCCATGCTCCAGGACGACAAAGCTGTACGTTCGAAAGAGAAAGCACAGCAACACGGCTCACGGCACGGCGCTGCTCTGTCTGCTGTGGGTGTGTGAGTTGTGCATGTTTCGTGAGTATGTGTGGTAGTACAACAACACTATTAATATTACGAGTACGAAGTACTTCGTACTTTGTACGAGTATACCTGGTATACTTTATTATTGTATGAAAGAGAAAACGCACAACACCAGCACGGTCGCCAAGTTGTGAAGAATGCAAAACAAAAAAATCCACAAAACTGAGAAAGACGTATGATACATACGTACTCGTACTCGTACTCGTACTCGACTCGTACTCGACTCGCACTCGACTCTTACTCGTACTCGACTAGTTATCGTACTCGACTCGTACTCGTACTCGTATTATACTCGAACTCGTATTCGTACTCGAACAAAAACGGCAAGCAACAACAGCAGTAACAGCAGTAGCACTTCGAATGACATATGTACGAACTCGTACGACGTACTCGTATCGTGATCGCGCCGCTCAAAAAACAAAAAAGTTAAAACGACTGCTGTCGCGTTCTGCCACCCTCGACGCTTCCAGCCACCCCGCGATCACCTCGCCATCGATTCGGCCCGGGTCGAGCTTTACTACCTCTCTGCCCCAGTGAGCCCCGTGGCCCGCATCGCGTGAAGCCCGGTGCTCACCGTGGCCCTCGTTCGCCCGCTCGAGCATGATGGTGTTCAAACCGCCTTGCTGTCACTCTCTGATTAAAAAAATTGGTGTGTGTTCCGAAAAATAAGCACCGCTTGAATCTTCTTTTACAATTATAAACGACCTTTATAATTATGACATACTGGATTGATACAGCAAGCAGCAACGCAGACAAAGACCCTTCATGCTTCCCTCGTGTCTCGATGGACACGCCACGTCTAGCCACAAAAAAGGCGACCGCGCTCCTTCCGTCCCCCCCTCTACTGGCCAGCGCCCTCCCATAGCGGCGATGGTGCCGGGCTCGCCCGCGCTGCCGCACTCTCTGGGCACCCGCACGAACCCAAAACTGAAAGAGGAAGAAGCCTCTCGCAACTAAAGTATATACCGGAACAAAGAGAGGAGCAAGTAATGAACGGAGGCGGTGTTCGAAGTGGGAGCTCTGAGAGTGCAGGGATGAGGGATCCCTGGGCGAGATATCTGTAAGTGTGTCTATACAAGGTTCCCCTCCGGGACGTGCCTAGGGGAGTGGCGCAAGGACAAATCGAGAATCTACTATTAATACAACATGCGATATTGTATCATACGCATATCATATTGTATACTGGTATTACATAAATACGACGTTATGAAATATCTGCGTATTACTGCTGTACAAATATCATTTTAAAAACTGCACCTGCATTTTTGGGGATAAAACATACTCGGAAATATGATGGAACCATTACTACTATTGACTCGATCGTTCTCAGAGATTTTTGTTAATGACCTCGCCAAACATTTTATCATATTTGTCAATAGTTTATTGTTGTGGCGCTCAAGGTATGGAAGGTCTATGACGCACAGCACACACCGCACACGCACGCACACGTGACACATGGGACACAGCAGTGCTCGTACAGCAGTAGTGGTGGGATAGTATTTGCAGAAGACGAAGAAAAGGATGCATCGAAGAAGGGGCTGAAACTCTCGACCACACCTTACCTGCCTACTACGTAAGAAATCCACTTGGTTTGTGTTTGCTGTTTGTCTTATATATGTGGGGTCTGGGTTATCGTGTGCTTTCGGCTCGACCCATTGTTGCCCGAACTCCGCAACAATAATTACATTAACTCATTTCTGTACGAAACATAATTAAAATTTCGTAAATGCGCATCTACAAGTAATTAATTATTTTTTTGTTTTGCCAGATTGACCACCCGCCACCTGAAATAATAATTAAACACATCAAAAAATGATTTGCCCCAAATACCCGTACAGTATTATTTGTCGCGCCGCTTGCGCCAGTATGCACGACAGGCCGCACATACCACATGCCAAGCACAGCGCAGCCAGAGGCGAGCACAGCGCAAAAGAGGGAGAGAGAGCGTGCTGTGGTGGCCGATTGCTGAATGCGGATGCAAGCCTCGCTATGAAGCTAAACCACTAATAGCCACAGCATCGTAAACGGCCCGGACCCGCCACATGTAATGTCTGCTGCTTGACTGATTCATAGTTTTCTTTTTTTTTGGCGGGGCTCTGCCACCTCGTTTGTGTTGCCTCATCATGGTCTCGATGTCTTGTAGATTCGAAGTGAGCTTCAGGAAAGAAACCACAAAAAATATACTTACGTAGTATGAACCAGTTGAGGTACGTACTCCTATTGATCAAAGCCACCATTAATTTCAACCCAAAGCTGAGAGTGGGTCAGTCACATATATTCAGCACACAGAAGTAGATGCGCGGTATTACGGACCGCTTGCTCTGCATAAAACATCAGCTAGCCACAGCAGTTACAGCGCAGTCATGCTAAGTGAATCATCCAGGCACGCCTGTACCTGCTGCTGGTGCTTACGCAGAGTAAGTAAACGTTTGTGCTCTCTGCATGTATCTGTTTCTACTACCTGTCTGGGTTATACCGGGGGGGCGGGGCGGCGTATATGCTCTGCCCTCTCCTGTGTCGTGCTCGCATAGAACCAGCTCGTTTGACATCAGGGCAAACAACAGGACATCACGTATTATTTACTGGCACCTACGCTACAAAAAAAGCTCTCACGCAGAGAAACCAGAGGAAATCGGCTTATCCACTCCCGCGCCTGTCGATATAAAAAACTTTTGAGCGCTCGCACGAGCTCACAGTGCTCGGATCGATGCTCAAACTCGACCATGTGTCCGGCCGGCCCTCGCTGTCGCCGGTACTATATGCGTTTGTCGAAAAGTGCTTCTGCGAGAAAAGTGCGAAAACGCTTCGTAAAATTTCACAAACATAACTCGCTACATACAAGGCTCCCCTTCCGGGAGTGCGTGTGTTCCCGCCGGCTGTTTGCGTTGACGCAAGTGGCATGGACACAGCAGCTGAAAGACCGCACAATCTCGCTCAGTCCAGCGGTAACGTATTAGCAACTCCGTGGTGCCTAGTTACGCATTTTAGGTTAAAAGCAAAACTGGCCATATGCACATGCAAAAGAAACACGTTGTCTTTTTTCTCGCCAATTCACGACAGTCAACTATTTTCTTGCGTTTGCAAACCTTGTAATTTTCCACACATTGCTGGAAACATGTCCAGTATTGCAGATATTGCTCATAGGTTGTCACGCTTTATGCTGTCCCATTTTTGTTCGCTAGCGTCATGCGCCATCATTCTCGTTGAAATCAATATCGGATAGCAAACGGCCAGCAAGACGTAATCGCCATCATGTATATCAGGCCAGTATACAGCCAGTGTTAGAGCACGAAGCCAGTGCTTAGCATAGCATCAGCAGCACAGCAACACATGCAAATTAAGCCATTAATTAGTACCTACAGCCAAAAAACCCATACCAACAATTGCCCTGTATCTACCTGAAAGATAAGTAGTTTGCGCTTCAGCCCAGTAACCCGCCCAGCACATATTGCTGCAATGTAGCGCTACAGAAATAGCAAGTTAACGACAGCAGCGCTTGAAGTATCACAAGAATAAGGCCATTCCTAACGATACGAAAAAATCCACGATTTTCCGTGCCAGGTTCGTGAGGTTTTTGTCGTGAATCGTGATTTTTTTTGTCGTGATTCACGACAAAAACCTCACGATTCATGACGCCAATTTTTTTACAATTTCTTAAAAAAAAACAAAATCACGATTCACGACATTTGTCGTGGCTCAAAATACGCCTGATCAAGGCACTACGTAACCCACCCGACACCAACGGTATCCGAGGGCCGGTATAAGGGCATGCCAGGCCCTGCTCCGTACGCCGGTTGTGGACAGCGAGCGGCTGCCTAAAGGCACTGCTGGGTGCGGGGTAACGAGCCTGCGGTGACCTCGAAATCTCGAGGAGGCGGAGACACAGCGTGAAGAAAAAGCAAAAATAATCTGAAAATCTCATGGGCCAGGCAGAGCAGACGTCATGTCAGCGAGATTGGAACCTCGCGCGGACCTGGCCTGGCCGACGGCGCGTGAGGTTTGAATATCACAGACCGTGTCGGGCCTCTGCCCATGGTTTGAATCACGGACCGGGTCGGGCGCGGTCGGCCCGGCACGGCCTGGCCGTGAGCTACCTGCGAGAGTTGGCCCTACCCTCAAATACCGTTGGTTTGAAAATATCGGATTTTTTATAATTTGAAAATATCACGAGACGTGACGAAAAAGCACCTATTTTCGTTAGGAAAGAAACATCACGAATCGTGATATTTTGTCATGCCAAAACGTCACGAATCGTGATTTTTTTTTGTTCGTTAGGAATGGCCCTAACTTTACTATTTGTACGGCTGAGGTTTGTTATTGTAAGCATGTATGGCGTGTATGTATCTGGCACGTGCATACGCGTACGTACGCGCTTACGTATACAGCAATATAGGTACATTCCTCACCGCCCAAGGGAAAAAAAATCGATGTACTTCAGGTATGTTCGTACAATACTTCATACATACCATGGTATGCAATTGCGTACCTGGTATACGATGTGTGCACGCACAGTCGATGATTTACGGCAGTAGTAACAACAGCAGTATACAGTACACAGCAGGAACACTAATTGTCTTCCCACTACTTGCAGCAAGAAAGCAGCAGGAACACTGCTGTAATAATATTGATGTAGAGTGTGTATACTACGTAGTGTGTGCGCACGTAAGTACGTATGCAGCTGATCAACAGCCCAAAACAGTCTGCTTCGGTGTGTGTTACATTAATCCACATCCAGCAGCTTTGACTCATGGTCGAGCTGGGATGACGAAAACAATCGAACAATCGATAAATATGCCGCGACATATCCCAAGGGAAATTCGAAAATACTTAACTGAAGCAAGACGGGCGGGGGTATTCCACGACACAACGAGTGCACGCGCGAGTCCCTGTCCGCTGCAAAAGTACTACGGCAGCAAGCAGCAGGGGAAACAGCAACACTATGATATAGTCGTATATACACTTCGAGTATCGTACTGCCGCTGCTGTCGTTGTATCATATCTGGTACCTGTTACGTATGATACGATAGTTACCGAGGATGTACGTACGACGTACTACCTGGTAGTATTACTAGTGGATACGTTCATGTGTACGTACCTATCTGTTCGGCAATGTTACGACCGTTTGGATATTGACGTAAGTACCGAACGGTTCTTATATTTACGGACAAAGTGGTACATGATGATCAGTTTTGCACTTGGTGGCGCAGCAAGACAGCCTCCTCATGCCTCCCCGCTCACCACCATACGACTGCACACGCGTTGACCCAACAGCAAGTTGGCCCAAAAACAAACAGAAACCAGCTATAATGCACTGCAAACCCGATTAGTCATCATGTTGTTAAAAAAATGACTTTGCAAAAAAAACGACGAACTCGAAGCCAGAGGGGACGCGAGCAGCGCCTGGCTTGCGGGCACACGTGAGTCGCTGCCCGGTGCAAATTCACAAAGGAAGCAACACGCAGAAATACTGTCGCTGCGGTTGTTGCTGTATTATCATAGTCTGGTTCGTACATACAGCAGTACCAGGTACGTACGTAGCAGAGTAGTAGTATTTATTGCGTGCATGTGACGAATATAATTATGGCCGAATGAAGTATAATCTGAAATGTAAAGAACGTTTGGATATCAACATAAATGTGAAACCGCTTCTTGTATTTCCGAAATGCGGTCTACTTGGAAAATCCGAGCATCGCACGAAAGAGTGCGGAGAGATACGTACGAGTTCGTAGTACGTTGATCGTTTCGTCGAGCCAGACCTGTGGTGAACCAGTACGCGAGCCACATGTCCTATGTATACCTATGATATCTACACAGCAGCAAGCGGCAGCATAGGACTACGAGTACTGCTGCTGTTGACTGTCGCTGCTMATGTACACGACCTGGAACGTACGAAGACTGTCCATGATACTTGAACACGTACATACCGTGCTTGCATTTCGACAAATTCCAAGGTACGAGTAAAGCAGTACCGCACACGGAAAAGAGTGTTACATCATATATGCAGACCTGGCGGCGCAGCAGCGTGTCATGATACACCCATCAGGCCACCCTGTTCCACAAGGGCAGATATACCTCAACGCTGATCACGCTGCTGCTGTTGCATGAGCGCACGTTCGAAAGGTTTGCTCGATTATGTGTAGTCCAATCGATTCTTCCCTCTTTGTGACGCGAGTGTGTGCTCTTCTTGCTGCATGCTCTCTTCAAAATTCGGCATGAACAACAAACATTCGACACGCAGGCTGAAACGAACCACGATTGCTCGTTATTATAGGGCTACAGACTGTGGACGAAGGCGGGGCATTTTCCACGAGTACGTACGCAGGATATTTTTCAAAGCGACTTTTGCGACGAATTCGCAAAGCGGGTTTCATACGTTGCCCTGCTCGGCTCGGCCGGTGGGAACGGGGTACGCCGGGAAACCGACTCTATTTTTTCGGCTTCGCGAGCGCCCCGCGCGGCCACGGGCCGCGGCCGAGGGCGAGGCCCGGGGGGCGCGCTCCCCGGCCGGCCCCCCGCGGGTCGGGCCCGGCGCCGGCGAGCGGCGGCGGGGCGAGGCGCGAAAACGCCCGCCGGGCAAAAATCACAATCTACTACTTTGTTATATTAGTGATATAATATATAATATATAAACATATCTATTATTTCACGATTAGAGGTCCGTAGTYRCTCGATCCTCTTTGTCCGTACAGACCAACTGATACACAGCTCTTTGCAAACAGACCTTTTGTTTCGCAACCAGCCCTTCAAACAGGCCAACTGAGCTCTTCGCAAACAGCAACTGACGTAACAGCCAAACTGACGTATTGTACTGACGATTATTATGCAAACAGCCCAGCTGACATCTACCCGCGGGAGGGGAGGGGTTCCCAGCGTATTCGGAGGGCTTTGCGGCCCGGGTCCAAATCCACACTAATTTCAAGATAAAAATATCCACACTAAAATCAAGTAATTTTCCTGGCCATACTAAAATCAAGTAATTTTTTCCTAAAGAGTCCCCCAGATGTGAAAATATGGATCTCCAGAACTTCGGTCAAAATCGAAATCGGCCCATAACTTCGCGAGTTAGCCACTTTTACACTAATTTCAAGATAAAAAAGCCAGACGTAAAAAAATCGAACGAAATAAAAAAAAAAAAAGCCAGTGCTGTACGTACAAGGGCTGTGCATCCATGCCGGCGTTTTGTTTACACTGCTGTACGTACAAGGGCTGCGCATCCATGCCGGCGTTTTTGTTTGTGTCCGCTGTACGTACAGTACGAGTCGTACCGCTGGACTGCTGCTCTGCTGCTGTTGTTGTTATTGCTGCTGTAGATGGATTATATAAGACTACTACTTATTATTGCTGTACGACTACTGGTGCTGCTGTATACGATTTCACTTTGCTGTTGTTGTGAGATTGTGGATGGGTGGATCGGTTGGTGAGTGTGTGATCGATCGGTTGGTGCGCACGTACGTACGTTGGTTGGGTGGTGTCGGTGGTTGGGTGGGTGGGTGTGAGTGATGTGAGTGGATGTTGGTAAGTACGTGAGAGTGGGTGGGTGGGTGTGGGTGGGTGGATGTCGGTGGGTCGGTTGATACGTGGTTGACTGCGTGTGTGGATCGTGACCCAGTTCTTATTTTGTACTTTTGTTTCTGTCCGTCTTTATACCGGCCCCGCCCTGGCGTGGTTCGGGGTACCACTAGTATAATGTATAAAACAGCAGTGTGTGTTGTCTTCACAGGAAACCCGTTCTTTCTACTGTACCCTGTAATGCGTTTTACAACCTAACTGCAGCAGTACATGATGTAATGGTATGGCCAGTCATATCACATGCACCCATTGTTCTCGATCCCTAATCTTAGAGCGATACAAATTTACTATGTGGTCACAGACTGTAAGACAGAGAAAAACCAAACAAATTAAACGTAAATGTAATGAGTAAACAAGTGAAATGTCAACTTACAGGGTACGAGAACACATCGACACGAGCCGAACCAAAGAGTAARGGATAAAGACAATAAACGAATTATGAAATGCACGGAGTCAGAAGCACCCCTAGAAGAAAAGCATGCGTGCCCAAGAGAACAGATAACTGCTGCACGGGCGAAGCAACACGAAGGAGAGGAAGACACCGGCATAGAAGTACGTACTATCAATGTGTAGGGAGGTACTGTACTAAATGTGTCGACCAGCAGGTGGCAGCATGGTGAAAACATAAAACGAGAGTTCGTATATATCTACGTGCACAATGTTTATTGTTATTAGTTTCCTTCTTCGTCTACCATAAACGCTTTGTCCGCACTCCTCGGCTTTAGTTGAAGATGCAGCAGTGCAGTTTGTTGCTTCTGTCTTTTTTGCTGCTGCAGCTGCTGCAGCTGCTGCTGTGCATTATGTTGACGCTCTGCTGCTGGCGAGGTAACCCGTTTTTCTTGCGTCGCCTCTACTATATTAAGACCACTCCGTAGGAAAGCCTTGTATATGAATATATATACATATATTGCGCGCTCGAAGTATCCCACTCAGCTTGCCAAGATGAGTTTCGGAAAAATCTTCTTTCAATTTTTTCTCAATATACATATATCATATATCATACATCGTATTGTACATACGAGTATGATATACATGCACGTACCACATGAGGTACTATTAATGGGCACCAGCGCGGCACGTATAAAATACATATACGAGTACGAGGGTACAGATAATTATGTACAAGATACTGCTGCACGTATATAGGTGCTCGGCACCAGCCTCCACGTGCAATTATACGTATGTACATACGTATAAAAATACATATTGTATACATACAAATGTAAATATGTACTGGGCACCAGCTCTGCACGTATCAAACACATACATATGTGCAACACACTGCCGCACGTACATACAGATGTAAATATGTACTGGGCCACAGAAACGATTTCGTGCGGTACCATGCACCACCTGGCCAAGGCCAACGCATGGGCGGTATCCACCCTCGTCCACGCCAGCGCATAGATAGTACCCGTACCTGTTAACGCCAATACATGGATTCATTGACGTTAACGTACCACCTTCGTCCAGGCCGGCGCACGGATAGTACCCCTTCCTATCAATGCCGGGCATGGGGGGCACGCGATGTATCCACAGTCGCCTAGTTGGAATGCATGAACAGAACCCGCACACGTCTATGCCGGTGCATGGATAGTCCCTTTGTCCATGCCGGTGCATGGACAGTATCCTAATTTGGAAGGCATGAATAGTACCCACCCATGTTTTTGCGGGTGTATAAATAGTCATAACCCAATTTGGGATGCTCACGTCTGTGCCGGTGCATAGATAGTACGCCACGTCTATGCCGGTGCATAGATAGTACCCCACGTCTATGTCGGTGCATATATAGTAACCCACGTCTATGCCGGTGCATAGATAGTAGCATGGTTAATAACCCAGTTTGGAATGCATGCATAGTACCCACCCACGTCTATGCCGTTGCAAAAGCTGTAACCCAATTTGGTCTATGCCGGTGCATAGATAGTACCCCACGTCTATGCCGGTGCATAGATAGTACCCCACGTCTATGCCGGTGCATAGATAGTACCCCACGTCTATGCCGGTGCATAGATAGTACCCCACGTATATGCCGGTGCATAGATAGGACCCCAGGGGCATAGATCGTACCCCACGTCTATGCCGGTGCATAGATAGTACCACACGTCTATGCCGGTGCATAGATCGTCCCCTCGACCATTAAGGTGCATAGATAGTACCCCACGTCTATGCCGGCGCATATATAGTACCCCACGTCTATGCCGGTGCATAGATAGTCCCCTCGACCATGCCGCTGCATGGTTAATAACCCAATTTGGAATGCATGCATATTACCCACCCACGTCTATGCCGTTGCAAAAGCTGTAACCCAATTTGGAATGCATGCATAGTACCCACCCACATAAATGCGGGTGCATAGATCGTACCCCACGTCCATGCCGGTGCACGGATAGTATCCCATGTCCATGCCGATGCAAGGATAGCACCCCACGTCCATGCCGATGCATGGATAGTACCCACCAATGTCTCTGTCTAATATCCTCCACCGTCCCGCGCCGTCCCGTCCCGTTCCACTCTATTAAAAATAATAAGGGTGACTGGTGCTACGATAGGGGGGGTACCCACATTTTCACTACCGGGTTTTGGCCACTCGGACGAGTGGCTCCAAATCTAGCTGAAAATTGGACCTAAACATAGTTCGTTCGCGTTACGTAACAAAACCCCCAATGGCGGTGCATAAAGAACAACAACAAAAACAAAAAAGGGTTGAGTACAACGCAAAAAAAGGAGTCACTCGGCCGAGTGGCTCTGTCCCGGTGAAAAAAAAGCACCTATACATGACCCCCCTACCGTAGCACCAGTCAGGTGTTGGAGGATCGAGGTAGACGACCATGACTGACAGCGACGGGGATGTCGCCACCCTAAGGCAGGAGATGGTAAATGAGATGGCTCAGATAAAAGAGGCCTTCCGGCGAACTGTCGACGACATCGTCGACACCACCTGCAGACCTCACTCCGGGGGGAGTGCCGACGGCGGCGGTAGGGTCGGCGGGCATCCCGGCGTCTCTGCGACCGGAGCCTCCTTGCCGCGTCACGGCCTCTCCAGCACTGCTCTGCTTGGTCAGCCTCGTCGCCGGGGTCCCTGGTCCGCTTGGTCAGCCACCCGGGAGCCTCGCCGCCGGGGTCCCTGGTCCGGTTGGTCAGCCACCCGTGAGCCTCGTCGCAAGGGTTCCTAGCCTCGCCGGCGGTCACGCCGGAGTAGGCACTCTCGGGCAGCCGTTCGGGGGCCCCACCGTCGGCGCCCTCCCACCGACCTCCGGCCTCGTCGGCCACCCTGCTGTGGGGGGCACGCATGTCTACGCTGGCCTGCCCGGACAAGTGGGCGGGCTTACCGTTGACCCGGGAGGGGGGGTTGGATACGGTGGTTCTCTGGGAGGTGCCGCAGCTACTGGTGCCTTCCCCGGGCAGGCGGGTGGGATCGCCGGGGCCTCGGGGGGGATTGGATACGGTGGTAGTCTGGGCGGCGCCGGGGCCGTCGGCGCCCCCTACGGATTGGCGAGCGGGATCGCCGGGGGCGCCGGGGGGGGACTCAGCTTCGGCGGTGCCTCAGCGACCGGCGCCCCCTACATTTCCCCCTACGGACAGCGGGGCGGGCTCGCCGTGGGCCCGGGGGGGGTCGGAGCCACCAACCCCCTATTGAACCCCTTCGGCCACGCAGCCCACGGCGTGCGGGGCACGCCGGCTGCCGGCCAGGCCGTGCACGACACAGCCGGCAACCAGTTTACGCCGCTCGGAAAACAGGTGTCGAAGATAATGACCAGTCGTGTGGTGGCATCGTGGGCGCACCTCACGACCCGACTGTGGCAGGTCATCTGCGGGGGCCGCCCGGAGTCGATGCAAAAGGCGGCGGTACAAGGGTACGTGGGGAACACAGTGGACATCTCGGCTGGCGTCCACGCCATGCTCGAGGCGCTGGACGGTATCAATTTCCTGGCCTTCGTGCCGCGGGGGGGGGCGGGCAACAGCCTTCCGTTGTGGCAGCACCTCAGCATCCTTGGGCACGCGATCGTGACGATCGCGACTCGCGGGTTTCCACAGGAACCGGGTGAACTCCAAGCGGTAAGCGCTCGCGTTGAGCGGCTTCGGCAAGCTTTCAGCGCAGGGGCCAAGCTCCTACACGATCACGTTATGGAGCACTTCGCGATTGCCGACAGGAAGGAGAACCGGGACAGACTGGCGGGCCTGGTCAAGAAGGACTTGGAGAAGTTCACGCTGGACCTACGGGCCGTCTCCAACGTCTGTGGACACAACTGGGCCTACCCCCCGCCGGTGAATAATTTCCCGAGCATCCCGGTGCCGCAGTGGCCTCGCCTAACCGCTTACGTTTCGTTTGGCGGCCTCATCAATGCCGACGTCCAGCAACCCCGTCTCGCCCCCACCACAGCGACCGATGCCCAGGACGGCGTGTGCCGGCAGTGGATGAAGAGTGGGAAATGCCGCTTCGGCGACTCGTGCGCGTACACGCACGTTAATCAGCCTCGCGCGGCGGGCGCTGGCGTCAAGCGCCGGGCGGGTGCCGGGAATAGGTCTGCCGGCGGCGGCGTCGCCGACGGCAGCACTACCGCGGCGGAAGCTCCGGCCAAGAAGGCCAAGGGTAAGGGCAGGGCCGCGGCCGCCGGTAGCGGCGGCAACGGCGGCGGAAGCAGCAGCGGCGGTAGCGGCAGCGGCGGCGGCGGTGGCGCCGGCGGCAGTCGGGCGCCGAGCGCGGGGGCTTCCACCCGCTCCTCGGCGGCCAGAGCTGGTGAATAGGGGGACGGCCCTCGCCCCTTAGCGGGGTTGAGGCCGACCATTAGGCGTACGGAAGTGGCAGCGCGAGATGCACAGAGCGTACGTCCAGGATCGGCGTTCGTTGGGGGCCCAGGTGGGACGGGTATATCAGACGTGATGGGTATTTGTAACCAGTGTGTGTCGCTGTTGCAAGATATGCCGCGTGTAGCATCGCAAAATAGTGCGGTCAGGTTGGAGATCATGGGCCAAGTGGCTGAGTGGTATCCACATTTTTTTCGGGCGAATTATCACTGGTTTGAGTGCATGCAGGCCATCGAAACAGCCCTGGACGTTCCGCGTGTGAAAGCAGCTAGGATTCGTTTTTGGTTCGGTCGACAAAAAGGGTTCCCTGGAGTGGAGCAGTTGGCGGCTATCGCTGAACACGGTGCCCCCGTTCACGTCGAGGGGGGTTCGGACATCGGCGCGGCCTTGGCGTACTCAAATCATCGCAGTGTAGCCCCACACTCTGTCAGTATCCTCGCTAAGATTTTTTACGACGTACGGTTCGGGAGGGCGTTCATTTTTCCGCGCCGCGAGGCGCATATCATCCCAAACCTGCGGGTTTCTCTAATGGCCGTGGTCGTATCTCCGTATAAAATTCGGATTATACACGCTTCGACGTTTCCGGTATCTTCGTTCGCACGTAGTATCAATGCTGACACTGATTTCGAGAAAGCCCCCCCGTGGGTTTAGGCCGCGTGCTGCGAGATATTATTTGGCGCATCCTGTACCTACGCCGGGAGTTCGGACCGCACGCACGTATCGTTTTGAGTAAGATTGACGTCACGGAGGCATTTCGTCAGGTTAGCGTACAGTGGCCTGGGGCACCCATTTTTGGGTACAGTTTTCGCGATTGGGTCGTGGCCGACCGTCGGCTGCAGTTTGGGTGGCGTAATTCGCCGGGGTTCTTCTGTTTGTTTTCAGCAGCTCTTGAGCATGCACATTGCCACACGTCGTACGGCAACGCCGTCGTCATGAAGCAGAGGAGTGACGCGACACAGCATATCGTGGTTACCCCGCCAAGAGCAACCGACCGGCATGCCCCCCCGCCCCCTGGCTGTCGGACTCCCTGCGGACAAGGGGGGGGGAGGCATAGTCCGTTTTTCGTACGATACTACGTAGATGACGGAATACTGATGGAGGTTCAGTGGTGGTCCGATGGTCGGCGCTGCAAACGCGCGTCCGCATCGCTGGCGTCGGACCATTTTCGCCTCTTTGGGGAGAGACGCTCAAAGGACCCCACCCTGCTTTCTCCTCATAAGATTTCGCCTTGGGATACCACTTTGTGCGTTCTAGGGTGGGATATTGATACCGTGGCAATGACTATCTCCGTTCCCGTCGAAAAGATGGAGCGACTTCGCGACACACTAAGCGAGTGACCTTCGGACCGCGAGGCGGCGGAGTTACGCTCGCTTATCGGCCGTCTATTGCATCTGTGTGAGGTAGTGCGGCCAGGAAAATACTTCGTTCGGCGTATGCTCAACCACGTCGGTTTGCCTCCCGTTCGCGCGTGGGGCGCAAAGTTCCACGCATCCCACTCACGCGCGGCGCCGTCCCCACGGATCCGTTTGGGTCCTGAATTCCACGCTGACGTGTCATTTTGGCGTTTGTTGGTGACGGGAGGGTTGGGTTCTCCCGCGCGTTGTTTTTCCGCCCCCTTGTACCGTAGCTATATGCAGCTGCCGGCGTTTACTTTGTGGTCGGACGCCTCCGGTGACGCTATGGGGGGTTACTTTTGGGGCCCGAGCCCGGGTCCGGTGTGTGGTGGCGCGTTGAATTTGACGCCGACGTGCGCACGCGGCTGCGCACGACGGTAAAAGGTTGGAACGATCTCTCGATCAACGTGCTCGAGTTGTTGGGCATGGTGATAACTGCGTGGATATTTGTTACGCAGTTGAAAATACTGCCTGGTTACGCACGGGATACCATCTTGATGCGGGGGGACAACACGTCCGCCGTTCAGTGGGTTTCCAAATGCAAGGGGGGGAAGGAGCCCCGATCGGGGGCACTGATGCGTCTTTTGGGGTGTCTGGAAGTAGACAGTGGGTGGTGCTTCGATGCGTCGCACGTTGCTGGCGTTGAGAACACTATCGCGGACGGCATATCACGATGGGCGCCAGAAGCAATCGATGGTAATCTCCACACGTTCCGGTCTGACGTTGCTTGGCGCCGACAGGTGCTGGGGCCAGCGGGCGTCGCGCTATGCTCCGGAGTGTTGGCAACCAGCTCATCCGCCAGTCAGTTGCGCCTTCGTCTCACCGAGCTTATTCGTCAGGTTTCCGGTCTTGGACCGCTTTTCGGGGGGTGATAGGGGAGCTCGCGTACTTCGACCCGGCGGCCTCCGATACCGATAAGATTCAGGCGTTGCTCGAGTTTATAGCGTGGTATGTGTCAGAATGGAATCAAGCCGGTACTATTGCGAGTAAACTGTCGGCCGTGTTACATTTGCATCGCGTCAACTTGCAAATGGAGTTGCCCACGTCGTCGCCGCTTATTAAACGTGCGTTGAAGAGGGTTGCAAGATCACACGCGGTCGCAGGTACCACGAAAAGAGTTCGTCGCCCCATCTCGTGGGACACGTTGTTGGGAGGACAAGACCTAGCCCCGTCGTGGGGGCCGGGCGGCCGAATTCTTTGGTTGTCGCTTGCGTTGGGCTATTTTTGTGTAGCGAGGTCCGACGAACTTTTGGCCTCACATACCGGAGTGGTACACCCGGTGCATTGCTTAGCGAGGGGAGACGTAGCGGTGTACGCGGGGGGGCGACGGTTGACCTCGTTGCAGTGGCACCAGGCCACCAGCATCGAGGTTCGTTTTCGAGGCCATAAAGGCGACCAGGCCAAACAGGGGTCGGTTGTTGTGCGTACACGCGATGACGCCTGGGGGGCGCGTTCCGGGGTGGGAGCAGGCGGCGGCGCCGTCGCTCTCATGGTGAAATTGTTGTCGGTTTATCCGACATTGCCGGAAAGCGCCCCTTTGTCGTCGTATCAGTACGGTAACGAGATTAGAGTACGGAAGTATCCGGAGGCTCTTCAGGCGCTTCGCCAGGTGGTAGCGAAAGCAGGAGATGATCCCAGCGAGGTTGGACTCCACTCTTTGCATATCGGTGCGGCCACCACGCTGGCGGCCGGGGGGGAGGTGCCGCAGAGAGTGATCCAGAGTGAGGGTAGATGGAAGTCTTCAGAGTCTTCCAAGGTATATACCCGGAACAACGCGGAGGACGCTAATATAGTGTCTCGTAGACTATCAGAGTCTGGGAAGATAGGGCAGAGGCAACCAGGCCAAGGTACTGTATGGGGCCAAACACCGTAGTATCGACGCGACCTCGGGGTTGGGGTATGTCAATGGTTTTCTACCATTGGGGGTCTCGGTCGTCCGAGACTGCGTGTGTTAGGGCCCCGGCCAGTCGGCTGGGGGGGGGGTCGTGGTGGTACTCGCGCTCCTGAGATTATCTGGATACTGAGAAGCTGCGAGTTACCAGTAGGTTGATCGCGAGCCCATAGTCTGATACGGCCAGTGGACCCACACCTCTCCCTCCCTGACGTCGTCATAATTGGAGAATAATAATAACATGGAACATGTATCAGAGGTGATAGGTTAGTCTAGCATAAATATATGAGCAATGATTATATTTTCTAGTGAGACTCTAAAGAGTGACAAGAAAAAGTGCAACATGAGTTGTTCGTGTCGAATTCACAGGCTGACGAGATAGATTAATTCCCATTAAATAGATGCATAGCGGGCGGTGTCTACCTGACGTTTATTTGCCAAAGAGACAAGATGCTACGACGTGAGAGACGATAGAGTTCACTTTCGAGTACCTCAGCTTGACGTGCATAGCTGCGCCGGGCACAGCAGAGGTACACAAGTATTGCCCACTGCCGAGTGGTAGGCCTAGTCGAGGCCTACCGTGTGGTTTTCTCCCGCCCACCCGCCCCCTTCTTCTTTCGAAGGTAGTGGTGAAAGGAGAGGCCATACGCGGTGTTGGTCACACCGCATATATATATACTATTGTTATTGTTTGCGAGTGACTGGTAGCGATTCCGGGCGTGTAACTATGCGTCGGTGGTTTATCGTCAATGTGTTTTCTACCATTGGTGTCTCGGTTCGTCTGAGATCTTTGGTGGGTATATAGTTTGGGGCCCCTAGGACCGAGTGCGGCTGGTGTGATCGGCTCGCTGCGGTGTCAAGGTTATATTGTGTGGCATAAGACGAGAGTATGTCGTAGCTGGTGTTGGTGTTGGTGCTCGCGGCTCTATCTTACTCACGGACCTAGTGTTGATCTCCCCCCTGGTGTACCGGCCGGAAACTATTGGAAACGGTCGAGAGCATTGAGATAATAACATGGCAGATTCGAAGGAATATACGAGCCAAAAACTATGCATGTTTCGATGGTATTTTTACTCTAAGCTGCTGAGCAGCAGAACTCTCAGTTATCCAATCAGATTGTACGTATGATCTTGTTCTCGTTAAGGCCGTGCTCAGTAGTTGAAACAAACATTGTGGTGTGAGTGGATCTTCCTAAGGTAGCTAATTAGGCACTCTGATTGGCCAAGCAAGCACTGACCACTGGCATAGGGTTCGGGTTAGGGTTAGGGTTAGGGTTCGATCTGAGGGTCAACATACTACTACCAAAACTAAACCCCCATTTTAAAGATCCACTATCACCCTTTGTCCACCCCTCTCTCGTATGTATGGTTGCGACCTTTCATGACTCCCTACGTACCGAAAAATATATTTCTCACTACCAGTTCTACTACTGTTTGTCGTTGCTCGACGTATCGCCCTTGCGGCATTTTCTGAGAGCCTAAATCGTACCACTCTGTACGGAAATTTAAGGACCGTTGGAATATTAATTTCGATACCAAGCGGTCCTTGCATTTACGCCCACATAAATTACCTGGTGGGCGATATATCTATTATGTGTCGGGCGCCGGATCGATCCGATGCTTTTTTTATCTCGAAACATGCCTATTCATATTACAACTCCTCCTCACCATGCCTCTGCTACCGTTCGTTGCCCGATATTGAAAAATGAAAGTTTCTCAGGGGCTGGCTGCGGATCTCGATCATGATGCTGTTTCAACTCATACTTCGTCCATAACGCGCCGAAAACTGGATTATTTTTAATCGTAGGCAGACCTATACTTGGTTGGGCCTCTCTCGTTGGACTGCCCGTGACGTCCTACACACGGACCCAGCAGAGTGGACGACTACGTCGTAGTCACTGTATACACGAAACAGCCGGGTAGTATCCGGAAATATCAATGTTCCTGCTGCTGGGAAATTTCATTTCATGACGCAAACACACAGCGATATTTATAAAACTAAAACACACAGCTACGTATATATAACATGTAGTAGATGTATTGAAGCTTGAGAGCGACAGTATGCCTAACTTCATAAGAGAGACATAACACTAATCGTACGAACCACAGGCATTATTATGATGTTTATCGCCGAAAAGAAAAATGACGTACTTGTACCGTGATAACGTCTTGGAACCCCCCCCTAGACCATAAAGCACTCCCACATTCCATGTCGCAAAAAACAGCCACCAGATATACATATACTTCCCAAGTACAAAACGGTCCCACTACAAACAAACCAAGCAGACCTCACAGGGTATGTAAAGTTTCGGTTCGGGGTGGTGGCCACCGCTGGCGGAGGAAGAAAACACAACTAAACACGGTCGGGAACAAAATCCCTTTCAAACACATAAATACTACCGTCTGCTGACTGACAAAATCCTCCCGAATTGAAACGGCCTGAATAACTTCATAGATGTTCCTTCGTCTATACCTCGGGGATCTAGTGGTCAACCTCGGATGCTACTACTACTATATACTGATAGCGTTGATGTCACTCGGGTTCGTTCTCCTTATTATCCATGAAGTTTGTTTTTCTCGCGAGGCTCCAACTAACTGCCGAGAGCGCCTCGCGTGGGGAAGCACACTCTGACGCGAGTCAACGAGGGGAGAAAGCGATGCATCTTTCCCGCGATAAAAAAAGTACAAGCAAGTAGGCGCGTACCGTAGCGGCGGCGACGGGGGGGGGGGCTGCTATATGAGGGGTCCCGTACTACCTGGGTTACGACTAGGGGGGGAGGAGGGGGGAAAAGGGCAGAGGTAGTAAATGAGATGGAAAACGCACATACACATATATAGATATACGAGTACGAAGTACATACACTGCAATAATAGGTTATTTATGCAAAAAAGGTGCTATTATATACCGTACCCCTAGGGTGGTCGAAAACTGTGTTTTCGACACCTCACGTCGAATTGTTCAACTTTGACCTTTTGACAGGGGGGGGGGGTACCTGAGACCGTCCCCTCCCTCTACGCCTGTATCGTACAATACCAATATAAAACTCAACACAGGGGACAGTATAGAGCCGTCCCGCCCCCCGCCCCCCTGCTTGATATACAAGGCCTTCCATAGTACTACAATACTACCGGACACCGTCCCCTCCCTCTATTGAACACAGGGGACGGTAGAGAGCCGTCCCCTGCTTGATAAAAGGCCTTCCGTAGTACTACAATACTACTGGGCGGCGCTGCGACCTATACGAGTAGGCCGCAACTGCGTAGTGACAGCGACTGCAGCAGTAGTGACAGCGACTGCAGCAGTAGTAAGCGGAACAAAAGAGCTATGAACTCGCTCGAAGGTGGATCAGAAGGCCCCGAAGAGTCGTGGGATCGGCAGGCTTGGCATGGAATGTCGAGTGCGTTATTTTCTTGCTTCGGCACATTGTACTCGGTCGACAAGCTTGGTCGGATCAACATGCAGGTTCCTTACTTCTTAGCAGATAGATCGATAGACCCCAGGTAGGTATTTTCGACACCTGTGTATACTCTTGCAACGATAATCAATCAGGGAAACCAACTGCTGACCCTGCCTGGTGTCATTGGCAGCTTGCCTTCCCACACAAGTCCCACATGCTTCTGTACACACGTCGTGTACGTCACTGTCGGCGACATCGCGAGCAGTGTTCGACACTCACATATTACATCGTGGCAAAGCAGAACAAGCATTCAAGGTAAAATATATCGCACGAGGGATGTATGTGTGGTGTCATGTCACGCTATTTGACTCGATGCGAGGGTTTGCGCTTTCCGGTACTCTGTCACACAAATCACATATGATGCGTACACCGATACACTCCTGGATACACCGAACAAAACAAATGTTGTTGAAAAACAAAATTCGAGCCCTCCGGGGGGGGGGAGGGGGGGTGGCGTACTCATTTGTTGCTTGCCTTAGTCATTTGACCATTGAGCACGCATCCCTTTCGAGACGGAGCACCGTTCCTACTCCTAATAGAGACACCTCCAACACTTGGGCGCTCATTACGTTGTTTCCATATATTACAAAGAAACGCTTTGCTAATTTTATCTCCTTCCTGTTTCGCCGCCTGTGGCCACCATCTATCTCCTAAGATATCGATCGTTTTCTCGCTACAATTTAGTGTACCAAACTGCTCCATGTCACACTCGTCTATTTTCCTCATCTCCTCCTCTAGCACATCCCTTTCCTCCTTGTACCTTTCACATTCTCCCACTATGTGAATTCTACTCTCCATGGTTTTGCCACATGGACACACCTGTGCATCTACTTGCTCCTCCTCCCGGCTACTGGTATACCTCCTTCTTCTTTCTGGCAGGTCCAGGTCCCCTACACGAAATCGCAGTTTCAGCTTTTTCACGAAGTCCATTGGGCCGTGCAGATACCTTTTCATTCCTATTCCTTCTCTCAACCCCCCGTATATCTCTAAGTGTTCTTCCCCTTCCACCTTCTTTCTCAGCGCTAGCCTTTCCCTTCTTTCTATCCTTTATGTTACTTATGTCTTGTATCCGCTAAATTTCTCTATGGCCAGCATCTCTTTTTGGTTTCCTATATCCTTCCATACTTTCTCGACTACGCTATCCCACCTTATTCCAGCTCGCCCTTTGGTTACGTTCTCCCATACAGCTTTATCAGCTATGGCTGGCAACCTCTTATTTGGCATGTTCTTTACTTTGTATTGCCATTTCAACTTACGCACGTCTCTGGGGGGGGGGGAGGGGTTAGGTGTATGACATCCAAATCCCCGGCCGCCCCTGCCGTACCTGGTATGACATTACTGGCATTAACAGCATGATGATATATGCCAAGTGGCATACCCATGGCGTGGATGTGATGCATGATGCAGACGACTTTTGCACACGTTCATACATACATATGTCTACTTACATTATTCCGGGTCAGCACCAAATATGAACTTTACTGTGTATGTTCTTTGTTCTGCTGTGTGTTGCCTTGCTCAGCTCACACCCACGCACACACAGCGAGGGTTCACAACTTGAAAGAGTGGCTGGTGAGAGCATGATGATCAGCACCCCCACCGATCGCGTACCACCATCATCATCGTGTAGTCAATCGTAGTAGTGGCTGTAGTAGTCGTACTCTTGTATCATTTGAACGGTGTGGATAGGATACCAGAGGAGGCAATGGTTTCTCAAATACATGATGATTGAGCTCTGATACACCTGGACTACTGTCTATCGCTGCAACAAAGTTCACATGTATGTGTACCAGGTAATAAGTAGTTTGTCACAAAAGGCCCCGCTCGATGCACAGCTCTCACCATAGGCGGCCACCAGGACGAACAGCACGTAGCGGGCGGCGGGCGTCGTCATGGCCAGTTAGTAGCTGCTGATCCAAACGCTTTTTTTCTTCCGCTCTTCTTATGTGTGAGGACGTGGGTGGGTTGTGAGAGGCTGTGGGTACGCGAATGTATTGATTTAAATACCCGCCTTCGGTAAACAGGATGGAAACTGTGCCGACGTACATATTAATATACTTCGTATGTATATTCGTACCTGGTATATACCTATTCCCGTTTTTGTTCACATCTGGCAATATTGCTGTACTATCTACCTGGTGTTTCTGTTAGGTGCACTACAGTAAGGAGTAGGGAATAATAAGCGGTGCCGCGCCCGCGCCCCCACGCGTTACGCCGACAGATACATGGATAGTGAAGTACCTACAGCAGTTTCGGGAAAATGCGGGACGGGAAAATTTCACTCGCCACTACTGCTGTAGATACTATTATGATATAATAATAGTAGTCGTTACTTAAAATGCATATCATACCAGTAGCCCAACGGACTACTGTGCTGCCTTAATGAATAACATCGTCGGCAGGACTTTTCGTTTGTAGTGGTCGTAAGTTCGAATATCACACGACCACCATGAAAGCGTTGTTTAAAGAAAAGAGAATTTCCTATTGGGTGGGTGCTTGGTTAACCTTTTACCAGTAGCCCAACGGGATAATGCCTTATTGAATGTCACATACGACAGGCACGACCTAACCTGCTAGCAATCCAGATGTGTGAAGAAGATAAAATAAGATAAAATAAAAAGCGGAAAGGATAACATTAAAATTAAATAAACATAAACATAAACATAAACATAAAAATAGACAACAAATATACAAACAAGAAAAACGAAAACAAAGGAAGTGTCGTGCATACCCCCTTGATTAATAGCACTATGCATACAGCAGTATGTACGCGGTAGATGATAATAATTTATAATTTACAAGGTTCCCCTTCGGGATGTTGGTCACTTCGAATCCCGGGGGTGTCGCAAGTTGAAAAAAGATCGCACATGCTTCATAGTTCCCTTTTTGGAGCAAACCGTGGTATAGACTGGTGCTGTATTGTTTAAAGAGAAAAGTTCGGGCGACGGCCATTCCTACCGAAACAAATGTCGCGAGATAATATCATCGTATCTGAGGTACAGTGGGCTCCCGGTGTTAAGAAACTTCAGTTTGGTGTCCAGGCTCGATGACTTATTTTGTTTCCGAAGTCCATCTAACTATTTTGTGTTGGATTTAAAGTCGATCCCACAGTGGTGAGCTAGATTTCTAAACCAAACGTTTTCTACTGTTCGTGCCAATCTGAGCTCATGTTTCTTGGCACACAATTTATAAAATAAATGCAGACATCCACTACTACTTGTACTGTATTTATTTATGTTGAATGTTGAATGGTGATTTGTTATGTCGAGTAGATTCACGAAGAACTCGTGAAACTTAACGCTATTTTGTGAATTGACCTGAAAAAAGCGAAATCACGATCTGCGACATTTGTTTTCGTCGTGGCTATTCTGTACTGACCTGAGGTTTTGCTGGAATGGCGTACATGGTCAATTTCGCGGCGAGATCGTCCATTTCGCACAAAATTGGTGCAGCAGCATCACGATGGCCCACCCATAACACCATCATACTGCTGCACTGCGGCAGAGAGCAAGAAGCAGAATCATTCTGTAGTACGACGACACTAAGAGCACCACACTTCCCCTGCTGTTGTTGTTGTATCTGACGTGGAGGATGTATGACACGTACCAGCTATACCCAGCACCAGCTAATAAACCTGGTACCTGGTCCACTTACCAATATGTCCGGAACTACTGCTGATGTTACAAACGTTTTTTATATTAACCCTTTTAGAACTGCAGTCCCGTTTTGGGGACAAATTACTTAGAATTAGACTGGTTTGTCCCCATAACGGGACTGCAGTTCTAAAAGGGTTAACATAAAAACGAAACGTTCCGACATTGGTACACAACAAAAAAAGCTTGCGGGGAGATCGCTCGTTTCGAAGCAGGCACGTGGTGGGCCAGCAGCATCTACACCTCCCCCCGTCACCACCATACGACTGCACACGCCGTTGACCCAAAAGTTCAAGTTGACAGAAAACAATAACATAAATCAGATACCACGAAAACCCGGTATCATGTCAAAAGAGAGACTCGAATTTCACAATGTGGCCATATCATTCTGGCAGCAAATACATGCAAAAAACGTTTGAATACAACCGGATCTTATATTTTCGAACAGAGTTGTACTTGGAAAATCGGAGCATCGTACGAAAGACTGTTGAGAGATACGTGCGTTGGTCGTTTCGTGCACACAGATCTGTGGTGCACCAGCATGCCAGGCATGTGTCCTGTGTAAACCTATGAGAACACACAGCAGCAAGCAGCAGCATAGCACAACGAGTACTGCTGCTGCTGTCTCTCGTTGCAGATTCACGGCCTGGAACGTACGAACAGTGCGAGATATGCATCGTACTTGTCGAACGTGCCTGCATTTCGAAAAGTCCAAGCTATGTACGAAAACAACAGCAGCAAGTACGGATAGAGTGTTACGGGGAGATACGCGTCCGTAACAATGCAGACGCGTCGATGCAGTAGCGTGTCATGATACACCCATCAGTCCACCCGGCTCCCCAACGGCACATATGCCCCGACGCTGTCACGCTGCTGCTGTTGCATGATCAAACGTTCGACTTATGCTCGATGTGTCGTCCGATCGATGCCCTCTTCGTGGCGTAAGTGTGTGCTATTGCTGCATGCGCTCTTCAACAAGTTCGGCATGAACAGTCGACACGCAGGCTGAAATAACCATGATTTGGTCGTTATTCACAGGGCACAGCAGTCTGCAGACTGTGGCGAGGGCGGGGCGTTTTCCACGAGTAGGATTTGTTTTTGTAGCGACTTTTGCGCAGAGGCGGGTTTCACGTTGCCCTGCTCGGCTCGGCCGAGTGGGACGGGGTACTCCGGGAAACCGACTCTATTTTTTCGGCTTCGCGAGCGCCCCGCGCGGGCCACGGGCCGCGGCCGAGGGCGAGGCCCGGGGGGGCGCGCTCCCCGGCCGGCCCCCCGCGGGCCGAGCCCGTCGCCGGCGAGCTCGGCCGGGAGGGCGAGGCGCGAAAACGCCCCGCCGGGCAAAAAACTCACAATCCTACTTTGTTATATAAGCTCTTATTTTGTTTGGATGATGTGATGTAATTCGGGTAAGGACACAGAGTATCCCTAGCCAGATCAGCCCATTGAACAGGTATTCGTTGGTACTCACGTGTGCTGTTTGCTAAGAGACAGAAGAAGAGCAGTTTTATTCCTTTCCCACGATGGAAGACTGAAAGAGCAAAAGGCAAGGTTGCCATGAACCTGGGTTCCCCTGGTTCCCATCTAAGCCTTCCAAGTACTAACAATACGATTCATATTATACCTGTTACTAGGTATTTACCGGTGTTTCCACATCGTCCCAGCATTACCATAACACTAGCCCACTCTGGTGAGCCGTATATGCCGAAATATTATAAATTCACGGAAATGGTCGGGGAACAGGCTGCACAAGATCGGGGAGGTCGCGAGGATCCAACTCGCAAAATCCGCTAGGTGCGAAAAAGGATCGCTCGCCCCGGGAATGAGGGCCTACGGAGACACGAGCCATGGCAAATGGGACACCACTGGGTTCGGAAAAAAACCGCTCGCGCTGGGAATTACGCTCTCCGAGGGCATTACGCTCTCTGAGGGCACCACTGCCTTCATGAGCTAGAGCCCGGCGCTGGGGTACACCACTTCCATAAGGAGGACTGTTGCTGCTGCTATTGCTGTTGTTGTTGATCATGGCCACGAGAAGTCCAAGGGTCAATGGCACAAACACTGCGTACGGTAGATGCATACCGATACAGAGTTACCGTTGCTATTGCGAGTTGGCGAGGCGTGGTGGTGAGGCGTGGCATGTGCTTACGCGTGGTGGCGAGGCGTCGTGGCTTGTTTTCATGTCATGCAACCCTCAACCCATCAGGAACCCCCCCCCTCCTATTCAAAAATATGAATCATATATGTGGAACTCCCAGTGGTCGCAGTTTTTTTCGCAGGGTCTGCTGGAGGTGCTCGGCGTGTGTGCTGCTGTGCTCGGCGTGCGTACACCAAAATGCCGATACTCGGCCGAGGACCCTGGTTTGTGCTTGGCTGTCGAGGCGTGCAAAAACTGTCGCAATGCCGCTGCTGTACGCCCAGAACGGGTTTTGAGGGTCGAGCGGACAAGGGGGTGCCCGGGATGTGCGGGGGTCACTTTTTCCGGTCAGTCTTTCACTTGATAATCTGGGGTCATTTGTTCACTCGATAAACTGTCACGCTTTTTCACTTGACAACTGTCGTCATTTTTGGGCTTTAGAAAAATGACCACTCCAGTCTAGACTGGAGAATAAATACACCAAAAATATGGTCCTTGATTTAGTTTTCATTTTTCATTTTTGGCGATTCGGCGTTATATATCCTTAACTTCCGTGACAGGCCGCGCATATGCTTATATGTACATAGAGAGGTCAACCCGCCATATGGGGGAGGCACAACGCTCTTGGAATAATTTGGGTACATTACGAATATACCTGGTATGTGGCGTTTTCGTTGGAAAAAATCCGCTTTTCCATGAGTGTTGTTGTTGTTGTTGTCTTCACATTAAACCCGTTCTTTCTACTCAACCACATCAGTACACCCAGTGCCTGTCCTGATTCCCAATCCTAGAGAGATACAAATTCTGTGGTCACAGACTGTGAAACAGAGAAAAACCAAAACAAAATAAACGCAAATTAATGGGTAAAGCAAGTGAGATGCGTAACGTATCGGGTACGAGAACACAGCGACACGAGCCGAACCAAAAAATAAGAACAAAAAAGACAAAATAAAACAAGTTCTGAAATGAAACAGAATACAAATGACGCAGGGAGACAGAAGCGCCAGAATCCGGAGTGCTTGGTTTGGTGTCCGCAGTAGCATAGTCTTCGTTTTCTTTCGGATACGGTGAGACCAGGTGCTTCGAAAACGGTCACAATAACGGTCATCATCTTCGCAAGCCCTTCCGCCGATTTAGACACAAGCCTGCATCGTCGGCGTACAGCATACCCCATATTGCTCTTCGTCACGTGCTAGTGGGTCTCCCCCACTCCGTCCCCCCCGAGGTCCTCCTCGAGGTGAACCAGGTCCCTCAAAATGTCTGGGTCCTCACTGAAGCGTATCAGTACGGCGTGTATCACAGCAGCGAAGAAGACATTGAACAAAAGCGGTGACAGCACACATCCTTGCCGCAGTCCCTGAGTGACATCGAACCATTCAGAGTGCTCACCGTCATCCGTACGCACGCGAGCTCGCATGCCTTCGTGGAATTGGCGGATAACCGTCAACATCTTCTCTGGTATGCCGAAGCGTGCGAGCACCACCCACAACAACTCTCGGTCGACGGAGTCATAAGCCTTCTGAAGGTCAATGAAGCACATATACAGCGGGATTTGTTTGGCTCGTCCGAGTTCTTGCAGTCGACGCACGACGAATAGCATGTCGACTGTTGATCGTGCTGGGCGAAAGCCGCACTGTTCCTCGGGGAGTATCCCTTCGGCCTCGCAGTAATTGCTGAGACGTGACGCGACCATTTTCAGCAATACTTTGCCTGAATGGGCAACAAGCGAAATCCCTCGGTAGTTGTTGCAATCGGATCGATCCTTCTTTTTATGAAGGACCTTAATGGTCGCATCTTTCCATTGCTGGGGGACGTCACCCGTTCTCCACACATTGACAAGCAAGTTGTGTAGGTACCGGATGAATTCGGGGTGGTCCAGTTTCAGCAACTCGGCCGGAAGGGAATCTGGTCCGACCGCTTTCAGTTTGGATACCCCGGACTACCGCGGCCATGTCATCCATGGTCGGTTCATCTCCAAGCGATGGTGCCAACGGTCGTTGTGGAAATAGGGCGCTGTAGGTTGGGTCAAGATTAGGGATTTCGCGGTCAGAAGAGTGCCGAAAAACCCCGCCCAACGTTCAAGAATGCGCACTTGTCCCTTAGTAGCGTGCCATCCTCGTCCATGATGAACTGTTCGCTTCTCGCTTTTCGACCGTCCAACCCCACCGTGCCCTTCAGGGCTTGTAGAACCCCGTTGGTCGTTGGCAGCCAAGAGTCTCTCTGTTTCAGCGAATACTTTTCGAAGTAGGCATGTAATCCTGCGTCAATCCCCCCTCGCAGATTCGCGCACGCCGTCCTCAGCGTCTTCCACGCAGTTTTGTCCTTCTGAATACGCATGGATCGTCGGGCGTCATCCCTCGCATCCCATGCTATTTTGAAGGCGGCTGCGGTTGAGCTTCTCGCACCACCCGAGTTTGTGTGTGCGACGTGGCGGGGGTGGTACTTCTTTCGCTTCTGCATCAAGAATTATGTCATAAATATAATTCGATCCTCAAAAACATCCCGCGCGCGTTCACACGGTTCACGGGGAGGCATTCAACGGAGGACGACGATCCTCTCGCCACACAGTAACACTGTGCAATGTAGAGTACGCCTACCGTAGACACCCACTCGGGGATGAAAGCAAGGGTTAACAGCGTATTTGGACGCTTCTCCACACACGATCGGCGTCGTCCCCACACCAAATTCAAGCTACAAAATCCATTCTAACTTCAAGATGAGTAATTATCATACGAATTTAAAGATAAAAATATTACACTAAAATTAAGTTGTTTTCTAAAGAGTCCAAAACAAGTAAAAACAATGGATCTCCAGAATTTCGTTCATAATCGCAAACGACCCAACACTTGCCGAGATACCCGCACCAAATTCAATATTAAAAGCTCCAAAAGCCAAACTCGAGTACATATTAATAAAAAACTATGCAAAGGGCGACCGGTGTAGTCGCGCACTCCCACCCCCCCTGTCAATGTCCAAAGAAATGCTCGAGCATGCCACCCAAATCCAATATCGTACCTACTTCACGCTTGTCTGTCTCAGCCCCGGAACGCGTTCACGGCGAGGTGAGCGGGGGGGAAGAAGGGCGAGGGGTGTCGAAGCCGATCCTCGAAGAGAGCGCTCGAAGAAAAACAAAACCCTCGAGATATTGAAATGCCGAGATTCCGATACTGAGGCCCACCCGGATTTGTTTTTTTTTACTGCATGCTGTAGGAGCGGCCCAACGCCATTTTATATCTGATTTTGTATACGAAGTATATATATATACATGGTACAAGGTTCCCCTCCGGGACGTGCCTAGGGGAGTGGCGCAAGGACAAATCGAAAATCTACTATTAATACAAAAACATGCGATATTGTATCATACGCATAGTATCATATTGCATACTGGTAGTACATAAGTACGACGTTATGAAATATCTGCGTAGTACTATACATAAACTCAGACGTTTAAAAAACTGTACCTGCATTTTTGAGGATAAAACATACTCGGAAATATGATGGAACCATTAAATTTAATATTGACTCGACCGTTAGAGATCCCGCCAAAATTTGTATTATATTAAAAATTGTCAATATTTTATTGTTGTGGCGCTCAAGGTCAGGATACCGCACACGCACGCACGCGTGACATATGGGACACAGCAGTTCTCGTACAACAGTAGTGGTGGGATAGTATTTGCAGAAGAAGTAGAAAAGGATGCACCGAAGAAGGGGCTGAAACTCTCGACCAAACCAGCCTACGTAAAAAAATCCACTTGGTTTTCGTTTGCTGTCTGTCTTATATATTATGTGGGGTCTGGGTTATATTATACGCACAAATAATACAAAAAAAAACAAAACAAAAAAATGCATCGCTATGAGGATCGAACTCAACCCTTCACATTCAAAATCGGACATGGTGACCATTTGACTATATGACCAAAAATGATTTGCCCAAATACCGGTACAGTATTATTTGTCGCGACTCGCGCCAGGCGCACGACACATACATCATGCAAGCACAGGCAGGCAGCAGACAGCAGCGCACGAGAGAGAGAGAGGTGTGGTGTGATTGCTGATGACGGATGTGCAAGCCCCCGATGAAGTAACCACTAACAGCTACTACTACAGCAGTACCCGGCGAACCTGCCACAGGAACGCCTGCTGCTGCTTGTGCTTCTAGGCGGGGCTGTGACCTCGTTTGTGTTCGTTGCGTGTTGTCTGATGTCTCGTAGATTTCTGGGGTGAGCTTCAGTATACTCCAAGATCCTACTCGTACGAATGATATTGGATTAAAGAGGCCATTACATTTCCGGCTAGCGTGAGCGTGAGTCAGTCGCACACATCAGGACAACTGAAAGAGGTAGATGGTGGATTACGGGGCAGGCTCCGATAGACACAGCTAAGCCACAGCAGAACAGCGCAGATGGGTGTGTCACCCACGCACGGTGTTACCTGCTGGTGTTTATTAGGCAGAGTTGTAACGTTGTGCTCTCTGCACATGTTATGTTGCCTATCTGTGTCTGGGCTCTCCTGTGTGCTCATGATCAGCCCGTGAAAGCAGGGCAAACAACAGGACATTACGGTATTATTTACTGGCACGTACGTACGAAACACGGCCTCATGCAGAAAGCCCGGGAAATCGGCGTATCCACTCCCGCGGGAAAAAAAACTTCGAGCGCCCGCCACGCGAGCCACAGAGCTCGGATCGAGCCCAAACCTCGACCAATGTGTCCGGCCGGGCTTGCTGTGTCGGGGTACTTAGCGTTTTGCCGAAAAGTGCTCGTACGAAGAGAAAAGTTGCGAAAAGTGCGAAAATTTCACAAACATAACTATACATATAGAACACGAGAGTAAATAGCGACTGCTGATGCTGTACTGCCGTGGAACGTCTCGACGCCTTCTGCTTGTCGATGCAGCCCCAGCACGTGTCGCTGCAGCCTGAAACAACGCCAGGCGAGCGGGCTACCAATAGCGAGCGGGTACGTCTTCGGTACCGTATGCAATATATACCTCTCTATGTATATGAATTAACCCTTCGTCGCCCCCCTCAAACGTTTCTTGGAAGCGTTAGATACTAAAATACAGATAAACACAATTGACAACGTGGGGGGCTCTTTTTCTCTCCACTAAAACGACATCAACGACAATTGGGCGGGCGAAACGCCTTCCTCCGCCATTTCCAGCGCATCTCCCAGACTTGTAGCAAGCCGTTTCACAACCTACGACAAACGTGTCCGCATCTCGTCACTCGCAAGAACATCTGTCACGCGCTACGATAGGGGTAACACTTTTTTTTTTAATGTTTTCAGAATGGCGGGGGGGCAGGACTCCTTAACTCAAATCGTCGGGATTTCATTATTGTGTATCAATATTGTTTTGTACAGTTAGGCCAGGGGATTGCTAATCGGGTGGCACTTTTATATCCTCCAAAATCAGTTTTTACTCAGTATTGGTGTAGACCTCATCAAGTGAGGAACTGCAGAAAACTCTGTAACATTGTTGTTGTTGTTGTTGTTGTTGTTGTTGTTGTTGTCTTCACATTAAAAACCGTGCCGGTCTCTCTATCCAGTACCTCCATTTGTCCGTACTAATCCAACACTTGACACGGTCGATTCATTGCGCACCTTTATCGTAGCATGAAGCATCTGCTACACCATATGGCAACAGACGCAGATGTGTACCAACCTACTGTAGATGCCGCGACCGCCACCCTACTAATGCAACTCCCCCCCTTCCCTCCCCACACCCGACCCTCGACGCTCTCCCCCTCCCGGTCGTCAACGCCCTTCCGCCAGCGCGGGCATGGAATGCGAAACTCCTTATTATGTTGTAGCAGCACCCAAGGCGTGCGCAGGGCTAGCTATTGCCCGCACCAGCATACGCGACAATATAAAACAAGAGTACAAACATATTGAACTAAATAGTGTCCTGAGTGCTGCTCCTGCTGTTGCGCGCTGTGTCGTTGATGATAGGTCGCGAGTTGGCTTCGAAGCTGCTGCCCACCTCCAGCTCGTCGCAGCTCTTGTTCAACGACGGCTGCTCCTGCAAATGAGAGAGCGAAACAAATAGAGTAGGACGACAACGCAAGCGCGCGCGTGAGACAAAAGGAAAACAGCGACGTTGAAGCATACCTTCGTCCTGGTGTCAGCCGGGATGAGGGGGGTTGAAAGCCGAAACGGGTGCCCACAACTTAGGACGTACAGATATGTATGGTACATGGGAAACAGATCGTTGTGTGTTTCGGAGCATCTCGAGAAAAGGGCACTCGACCTCAAGCTGTCTTTCTTAACAGGGTCTGTTCGGAGCAGGTATTAGGATGGCGGGGAGAGGAGGAAGAGGAAGTACGCCTGAACCGCTCGTCATGTGATATCTTCGGTGCTCGGGCCGGGTGGCACCTCACCGTGTTCGACAATCTGGACCAGACCCCAAATTGAGTCAAACTATCGGAATGAGGGTAGGTGTTAGTACCACTTCTCACGCGTGCTACGAAAGGGGTGGAGCACTTTTAGCCGAACTACTTATGACCGAAATTTACTGACTATTACTGGATATTACTGGATATTACTGACTATTACTGACTACTACCGAATATCACTGACGATTAGTGACTATTACCGACTATTACTGACTATTACTGACTACAACCGACTAATATTGACTATACTACTACCGGACATCACTGTCGAATACCAGTAGTGACTATTATCGACTATTACTGCCTACTACCGAATGTTACTGACGATTAGTGAATATTACTGACTATTAGTGACTAGTGCAGGCGATTAGTGACTGTTAAAGACGATTACTGACTGATACTGACTATTAGTATACCTGGGGCTCCACAACTGAGGAACTATCCAGTATATATATCCCGGTTTGTGTTGGCACTTCAAATTTCCTTAACGCCTAGTAGGTAATGGGGTTGTCCCTCGCGATAAGCCTACATACGTATCAAAAGACGCGTGCTACGATAGAGATGGTAATGTTTGGCTGAACTCTTTTCTGGATGGTCGGGCCCCTTGACCCAAAATTGCCGGTCTTTCAGTTTTGTGTTCCGATATGTTTCATTCTTTACTTAGGCGATGGCATTGTGCATCGGGTAGCACCCCCCCGAAATAATTTTTTGACGTAATATTAGTATAGAGCTCCTCACGTGATCACCCTCAGAAACACAGTGATGTACCGCTATCGTAGCATGCGTCAAAAAGTCAGTTTTGGGCGACTTACTAATAGTATGGAGTTCCTCAAGCGAGGAGCCTCCTAAAACTCTGTAACATGGTGCCCCCCTACCGCAGCACGCGTCGTCCACCAAGCTCGTCCGAACGGACTAACATCTTGGGGCAGGGCGAGAGGACCGGGTTGCTTACTTTTTTTCCGATCGGTGTTGCCGCATATTTCGGCTCTCACCTCGCTTTCCTTCAAGGGTCCCGGCTTCAGGTCCGGCATGAAGCGCGAAGCTATAAAGTAGACAATTGCACTCGCCAAAGTCATCCCGGAAACACCCACAAGCAAGGTGCGCTGCAGCCCCATCGAAAGAGAGGGACAAGCAGGAAGGCGGAGGGGGAGGGGAGAGAGACAGATACAGAGGGAAAGGGACAGGCAGATAGACAATGATACAGAGGCACAGGTAAACATAAAGACAAATATATTGATGCATAGAACAGGAGACAAAGAGAAAATAACTCGACATCGCGCGACAAACCGATCGATCAACCGCGCACGGAGTTTCGGGGCAGTCAAGGAAAGGAAAAGAGGCGTAAACGCCGGTATATACATAACGCGTCGAACGTCGGCGACCGCGCTTGAAGTGAGATCAATTCAAACCACGCATATGCAGAGAAGAGCGCCAGAGCCTTCCGTGAAACCGAATCGGTGACGCCTGCTACGGTGGTGAGGGTGCACCATGTTGCAGAGTTTTCAGAGGCTCCTCATGTAAGGAGCCCTGTATATCGCACAAGCATTGGTCTCATCCCACGGTAAATAGGGGTTGCAGTCAGTTTTTTCCTTCTAAGGCAATATGTTTTGACCGGTGGAGCTCCTCAAGTGAGCAACTACCAATCAGTATGTTGCTTTCAATATTAGAGCACATGTGTTACAGGATTAGCGCATACAGCGCATACAAACAATGTTGGTCGGATTGCGCCGAGAAATTTCTTGGAAAGTTCTTGTTTGGGGTGAGATATTGAGCTCTTAATGTGTGTGGAGGGAGCTTAGAAAACAAGGCACCCTCCCTACCGCGGTATTGATTACTGGTGGCTTTAAGAAACGTGGACACTTAATGTGACGAGCGAGCAATCCCACGGCCCAGGTCTGTTTACGAAACATGCTGTAAATCACACGCACACCCTGTTGGGTAGGTACGGCAGTTGAGAAGCCACATTTAGCAAGAAACAGTTTTGGTCAAAACTTGTTGCAACCCCCTATCGTGAGGGAACGCGTTCGATGGTAACTCAACCCGATACAAGCGAGGCCTCTCTCCCTCCCTCTCCCTTTGCCGGCCTCCCCAGGCGGGCAGAGTTTCCGGAAAGCCACGCTTGTGAAGCGTCCATCTCATATAATCTTCGAAGAACACGAGACACCATGGCGACCTCTATTCCAGACGCGTTACGTTCTCGGCTCGGCGGAAAACCAACGACAGCTATATTTGAGAACGGGGAGGGGGTGTACTTCTTCATTTTCATGCATGGCCGTAGTCGTATGACCATAGACCCTTGCATCCCTACAATACCGGGACGGGGCATGTCGGGTTTTCACCGACCAGGCAGAGGACGGGGAGGGGGGGGGCAATGGGCCACAAGTTAACCAAGGCGGAACCGCCCGACCCACCAGAAATACGCTCGAGCAGATAGGTAAATGAAGAGAGGCTGCCTGCTACGTGCCGTATGCCTTGTGTGTTCGAAGAAAAAAGGCAACAAACAAGGTGCAACGAGTACAGTACGGCCGCATTCAGAACACACCACCAAAGCCACAGCAGCATGGCGACCTCGGCCAGCTCGATGTGGCATGCAACGGACCGAGTCCCACCCGTTAGACCAAGCTCTCCCGCTTCTGCAGACGGCCGTGTTTGTGGGAATCGGTCGCGTACAGCTCTCGTAGTCAATGATTGATGCAAACACGCGACAGACAGTACACAACAGGCGTACACTTTAAACGTTGGAAGGCTGCGCGTACGCACCCCGCAATGAAGATGATCATTCTGCCATAAGGCAATCCAAAAGCGTCCTCGTCGAAAAATCGGCTTCTTACGGGTGGAGAGGTAAATTCGACATGGCTGCCTGATACATACTGTAGGCTGAGTGTATTCGAAGAAACAAAAACAAAAAAACGCAATCCCGCCGCATTAAAAAACACACCACATTAACACAGCAGCGCGGTGACTGCGGTTAACTCGAGACGGCCTACGCGTTAGCCCGAGCCCGCCTGCGTCTGTGGACGCCGAGTTCGACGAATTTGGTCTCGCACAGCTCTCGCAACCAATGATTGATGCAAAAACACGACAGACAGGGCACAACAGACAAGTCTGTACGCACCTTGACGGCAGCATCCGAGGTGTAGGTGTCGAGGATGACTCCTACCACGTACGCCATAAGGCTGTAGGCGATCATGATGCAGGACAAGGTGCTTGCGGCGGCCACACCACTATATACGGTACACGAATACGGCGATAATTGGGGAAGGTGCGTGTGGGTGTATGGTACTACGCCTCACACAACCGTCTGTGTTCTACGTACTGCAGTGGGCCCAGAAGCTGTAGCGGGAAAGCCGGCGTTCAATTTCAAGCAATTAATGTTGACGTCGCCGAGCGCTTATACCCGCGACCGTACTTGCTTGCGCGAGCGGAAGATTGTTCACACTTGACGGAAAGTAGTACATAAAAAACAATAACGCCGGCGACTACAGTACCCCTTTGGCTCAAGTAGGATTGTATCCACCCTAAAGACACAGCAGTTGTAAGTTGTTTCATTCCACGCGCACCAGCAAGTAGTATGTTCCACGACACACACAACACACACCACACGCCGTATCGTCTCTTGCTGCTCTCGGTCAAGGGAGCCTTCCGGCGTTCCATCTATAGAGGCGTATTTCGTACGACCACTACACATCAACTCACCGCACACGCGGGGGAAGAAACATCTGCGGTACTGACATGGCGAGACCGTACCAGCACACCACCGACAGGAACCTGCAGGGGATGCCCGTGACACACCAAACACGCAACCAAGACGGATGTGTTTGGGTCACAGGTTAGGCGTGCCGCACGTTGTTCCGATCGGCGTATGATTATATGCACACACTTGGAGATATACGGCGCAAAGAAGACGGTCCTCACCCGCGTCCTCTATACAAACGCTGTACTGGCCGGCGACTACCACCCTTGCGGAGTATTTGGTTTTGGACGCGAGCCAGCCCTGAATTTGGGTGTAAGAGAGCTACAGAACATAGACGACAACTTGGCGTATTCTAGATCACCCCCGTTTTTGTTGTATTTTGCTTGGTTGTGAACGAGCTAACCTTTCTGTTGGTTACACCCAAACCCAAACCAACCCGTCCCTCCCTCCATCCCCTCCGTGAACAAATCTAATGAAAACTTACCCCCCAAACAGGAAGAACATGGAGGCATAGAAGCTTGGGATGACAATGACCATGAAGAATGCCGGGGCCCCCAGCAACGCCCCGACGGCGGGAACGTACGTTCGCGCCCTGTTCTCGCCCGCCTTCTCCCACCTTTTCCCGACGGCGTCACGCGACACACGACACACAACACGACACACGGTACGGCCGACGTCAACGAGGCCAGTCAACAGCAGCACTTCGAAACAAATAGAACACCCGGGCACACCCTCCGTCGCTAACTTGATTACCCGCGCGCTTGTTTTGCTCGAAATGGGCTTGGCGAGGACTGCGAAGGGATTATACATCAACCAACAACAACCGCAACCAATGAAACGTGTGTTCTTTGGCGAAATGCAGAGTATTATACGTAGTACCGTAGTCAGTGATAATGTTCACCATAGTAAGGTGGGTAGCGCCGAATAACCCGGCCTGGATGTGAGGATGGGGGGTAAACGAGAAGACAGAGGCGAGGAGGGGGTGGAAGGGGTGCGCACCTCGAACATGTTATGCTCTAGATCATCTAATTGGTTGTGCAGGATCTACATACAGCAGTACAGATCCAACCCAGGAGACACGCGCTAGATCATGCGGATTGTACGGGTCCCACCTGTTCGTTGGAGATCCTGTATATGACAGCTACGTGTCGGGCTTTGTGTCGGTTCGGGCTATTCGCATATGATGTGTTACTTGCTGTTTTGTCTTCATGGGCTTCTTGTGAGCTCATGGAGGCACTCTCGCCTCTCGCCTGCACGCTTGCGCTGGTGTTTGCGCTCGCCTGTGGTTACTGCTGGGGGACCGATACAATAATGAAAGACGTTTAAACCAATCTCGCTTGGGGCTTCACGAACACTCTAGAGGAGCCGCGATTCTGCAGCCTCAGCAACGGCGAAGTTGATGGTCTTCGGGAGAAAGTATTGGAGCAGGGGTTTGCTTTTCGAGGGGCTGAGGACGAGCTTTTCGGAGACCTACTCGAGATAGCAAGGCGCAACGGGGAGAATCCGGTGGGGAGACAGCCACCGTAGGTACAGCAGGGAGAAATGCTGTACCGACATCCTCGGGAGTCCCCGGTGGTGGCAAAGGGCGCAAGGAGGGCAGCCCGATGTGAGCTGTTCTCTGACATGCACGGCGGATCGCCTGGAGGGGTCGGCAGTTTTTGGGGGTAGAGTCAAGTTTGGCCGTGCATCTCTTTGAGGCAGAGGAACAGTTTCGAGTCGAGAGAGACCAGTACGTTGAGGTCGGGGCTGGCGGGAGCGATGCCTTATGGCCCCGGGAGTGATGACCTCGATGTACGGGAAGCAGCAGGCCTGGGTGTTTGTGCCTCAAACTTCCCCTAGTCACGTGACTTCATAGGCTATTATTATAGGTAGTGTTATACAACCACATGCTTGTGCCGTGTTGCCTCGCAGTCTTCATATGCGATCTCTTCGAACTGGTATGCTGGTGACAGTATGAATGGTTGCTATAGTATGTTTATTTATAGTATATGGTATACGTGACGAGGAAGAAACCCCGGTTGTGGACCGAGAGCCGTATTTACGATGAAAATAATCCCTGAGATGATACCCGGAGGCGGCGTCGTTTCTCGGGAGCAGCTACTGTCTGCTGCACAGCAGTAGTTGCTAAAATCCCCAAGGAGGGTGTAAATCCTTGGGCACCCCCGTCGTTTGGTGGGTGGGGGCAAATCGTGCGGCGTTCGCCGCACGTATCCGCTACGGGTAGATTAGTAGTGGATATAAACGATGCGGTGGTGGTGTCGTTTTTCAAATGGAGCAGCTACTGCCTCGCAGCAGTAGCTAAAACCCCAAGGAGGATGTATGTATTTGGGCACCCCCGTCGTTTGGTGGATGGGAGGAAGGTATTCGCTACGGGGAGCTTAGTGGTGGATATGATATGCGGTGACGACAGCATTTCAAAATGGAGCAGCTACTGGCTTGCAGCAGTAGCTAAACGCCCTACGGTGAAAAGTCGCAGGCACCCTCGCCGTATGGTTGGTGAGGGGCAATTCACGGGAGTATGTGTGTGGAGGAGAGGGGCAGATGCGAGGAGATTACGTGTCTGGTTATTCCGCGAGAAGACGCGTGGTCGAAGCTTGGCCATGCACCCCCGTGACGCCTACAGTACAGGCGGTGAGGGGATAAGTCGCGTGGAAATACTGCGTGCACCCTGTTACGGAGAGGTGGTGTGGTAGTGTTGGTGGGCGCCTGGTGGTTCCGTGATGCTGCGCAGCATTTATACAAGAAGAGGAGAATAGCGCCTGCCATAGCTAGCGCACGGCGGGACCGAGCGCGCTTCACGACAGCAGCAGCGACAGCAGCGGGGACAGCGGCAGCGACGGCAGCAGCGACACCAGAAGCGGCGGCAGCAGCGACGGCAGCAGCAGAGGGGGGGGTGTCGTGGAAAGAACATATGTGTGTGTGTGTTCTTCACATTAAACCTTCCTTTCTACCCGTCGACATCCAGCACACCCAGTGTCCGTGCCGATTCTTCATCCTAAAAAGGTACCAGTTCTGTGGTCACAAAACTACGACACAGAGATACTACACTCAGTGCAGTAAGCAGAGCAGACAATGCAACGCCATATACGACAGGCAAGACCTACCCTGCTAGCAATCCAGGTGCATGCAAGAGAAAAAAAGAAAAAAAAGAAAAAAGCGAAAAGAAAAAATAATAAAAAGTAAATATACTGAAGCAAATCAACAATCAAACAACCAAATAAAAAGCATGACAAAAAAAGAAAGAAAGTGTCGTGCTTCTCCCAGAGGAGATGCGACCTCCAATAAAAAATCAAATGAGATGAAAGAAAATGAAATGAAATGGACCGAAACAGCGCCAACATAGCAAGACTGAGAACGACAGGAAAGGACAGCCAGCCGGAGCACACCAAAGGCCAGCCGAGGCAGGTTTGTGCCCGTAGTACAGGCAGGTTCTACCAGCTAGTCGGTCTGGCATCTACTCTGTTTGTCGTCTCTTTCCTGCTTTCCCTATGACCCCCCCCACCCTCCGTCTCCCTTCAGTACCGTCGACTGGGAACTTGCACCCAGTATTACGCGGAGCGACGGGGGGCATATCAAGTTAAGCGGTGAGTACCTCGCAAGGAGGGTTTTGTTTTATTTGCGATGAACACACCTACCTGTATGATCAAGGTATGATTGAGTAGTTTTTGATCGTACAAATGGAGATATGTACCGTTTGCGGCTGTGATTGAATTTATGAATGGTAGACTACCGTTCGTTTTTCTGGAGAAGTAAGTCGTATGTTTGGTATATACTATAGGAGATTGATTGTTTGTGGCGGGGCGTGGTGATTCCGAGTCGTAAACAAAAGAAAAACAACTTACCGAGTTGATGCATTAAGCATGTCAACCCCAATTCCCCCTTTTTTTGGAGTAGAAGGGCATTCTGATATAGACACTCCGTCTTCGCAATTCCAACTCACCTGCGGGAGAGGTGTTCCTGAAGGGCAACAATGGCTGGTATGGACGAGTAGCTGTAAATAACTCCTATAATTCCAGTACGTCATTTATAGGGCGTCCCCGACGGGCTATAATGGTTATAAGACAAACTGCAGTAGTTTGGCCAGCAGTGAGTATTATCGTGATTCACTCTGCGTGATAGTAGTTACGCGGTATTCTTTGTGTGTAGCTGCTACTTACTACTGCTGTGCCGAATATAATGGGTTACAGAGGGCTGATGAACAATTCTTGCATTATTATCTTCCTACAGTGAAGATGAATGATTGGTTATTCTATAGTATCATTTTGCGGACATTTGTTTGGAACGGAGAAAAGTATTATTTCCAGAACTTGGTGGGTGGTTGATATTGTTCGGGGATTCAGAAGACGAAATGCAATGAGAGTTCGATTGATTCGCAAATGAATTGTTTTGCATTTGTTATCGCTTTTGTGAAGGAACGGGGTGGTTTTGCAGATGATCGAAATGTTTCGTTCAAGTAGTCGGGAGGACTTGTGCTGCTGGTTGTGCTTGGAATTGTGACAGTACAGCAGCAGTGAAAAAGTATGCATTCGAATAACGTGAAAGCTATAGAGCCAAAAAGGGAGTATGTTTGGTTCTTCTGTGTTTCTGGGCTATCTATTATTTCGGATATGTTTAGCGTCGACTACATTCTATGTTTGCGAAAATGAATGTATGCTATCTCGATTTATCTTCCGTTTGTTAGGGTCTTGTGTCAGTGACGGTAGTAGTAATAGGGGACGAAGAGTTTTTGTCCGGGGGACCTCGCGATAGGTTTGGTTAGTGTTTGCGTCGTGACGCGGCTGTTGTAGTCTCATTTGATTGCAATGGTTGGAAGTGGAAGTATAGGAGAGGTTTTCGCTCATGCAGATGAGTTTCCTCTTGCCATTTTTATTATTTTTGGTGAGTGTTTTGAGTCTACCTATTTCGACATGGTCGACCCTGTCATGGAATAATTCAGGAGGGTTTTCGTTGGAGATCCTGTATATGACGTTTACGTGTCGGGCTTTGTGCCGGTTCGGGCTATTAGCATACGACGTGTTACTTGATGTTTTGTCTTTGTGGGCTTGTGAGCTATTGAGGCACTCTCGCCTCTTGCCTGCGCGCTTGCGCTGGTACTTGCGCTCGCCTGTGGCTACTGCTGGGGGACCGATGCAATAATGGAATAATTTAAAACCAATCTCGCTTGGGGCTTCACGAACACCACCCGGCAACACGAGCTAAATCATTCAGGATCGGGACTATCTCTGCCTTGAAATATCTAGATCATAGAGTGGGAACGATCTTTATGATCTGTATGATCTGTCCGTGGTGTGAAAGGGTAGAACATGAAAAACAATAACGCACACACGTACGCTTAGCTTTCATGTTTCCCTTACCGTGCCGGGTTTCTCACCCGTGCCCGAAAACGGTGGGTAGTCTGCAGGTACTACTCCTGGAGCTTGTGACGATGAAAATAGTCTGTATGCTCCAAACACCTTACCTCGTCGACACCAAATAAGTTCGTGTCTGCGCGAGGCACGCCCTCGATCCCCCGCCCCCGTACCCGCTCTCGTCTTAAAAACCGATTTCGTCGGCGTAACCGTCGTTACTTACTTTTGTAACTTTGTTTATGGTGCTGTTTCGTTTTCGTTGTTATACGTTTGTTGGGTTATTCACCTGTCCGCCACATAGCCCCCAAGGTAGGACGACAGAGCTCCGCCGGCTAACACCACGGCGGCGTTCAAGTAGCTGTCTGAGAACCGTAAACATCGTTGGTTTTGTGAAGGTTACTTTAGTTGGGGCCACCCCAAAGAAATCAAACGTCGTACATATGTGTCGTGCTCGTGCGTGAAGGGTAAAACGGAGGAGGAGCTGGCAGATCATGTTTTAAGCTGGGTGAATCGTGGTTGAACAAGCCTGCACAGTGGTGGTGTAGTGTTACACCAGAGTAGTTACCGTTACAGTCTTGTCACAAAAATACACAAACCTATAGTAGTTGTTCCCGATCTACTCAGCTCCAATGTAGGGCAACCCTCCTCCCCGCTCTTGCCTACAAACAAAGCGACGAAACCATGAAAACACCGGCTATAGTCCTGCCGTTTTCCCCTTGGGAATGTATTCGACGCCTGGTGCTTTCTCGCCACTTTTACGTGGTCTCGGATGCACGGTGCGCAGCCCAACAAGGAGGAATACGTGCAGCACCTGCTGTCTTACAGACACAAGGCTGAAGAAAAATTTGCAATATCGCTTGGGGTTACGCTCACGGCTGGTGATACACGTTACTGGTTTAGATTACGGCCGTGAGCCCGAAGCCTTTTAACCTCTACCCTGAGTCCGCAGCGCGTTGACCTGTTTGCACGAACGCACGCACGCATGCGTGACGCGTCTTGAAGCCCCTCCCCATCTCGCTCACATTCAGTGGTGTAGTCCGGGTAGGCCTGGCCGTAAAACTCAGGCAGGTAAGACACCAGAACCAGCGCCGCCATGGAACTGAGCATCGCTCCGAAGGTCATAAGGAGGAACAGCGGGTCCCCAAAGACGAGTTTCAGGCTTCGTTCACGAGGCAGCGCGTTTCAACGATTTTCCACCACCACCACCACCACCACCACCGCGATCACCACCACCGATGCAAGGACAGGAGAAAGGCAAAGCGGGCCAAGCGATCGGGCCGAGTTACAACTAGGAGAGAAAAGAAGAAGGAGAGGGGTCGAGAGATTCTAAGACGAGCGTTGACATACGCGGTCGTGCTACCAACAAAGAGCGAGAGGGGTGTCACTTGGCCGAGAAGACCAACACATCGATTCAGCGCCGCAGCACACAAAGCATGATTATCATATTCGAGGTCAACAATTGAGGCGGTAACGCTAGGCGTGCCATAGGCGAAGGACTGCCGTTGACGTGTAGTAACTTGGAGGCCGACGCGTTTCTTGACGTTCGCAAGAAACGCTCTTCGCAGGCTGGTTACCAACTCTACTCTAACAACTTCTCGGTTTCGCACACCAAGTACCGACCACCAAAACAAACGGCATCTAGCCCGACTATGACTACATCACCCCCCCCCCCCGACGGCTTCCCCACGCCAATCACACCCCATCCATCCGCATCAATCCTCTCACCTCTGCGTGACGGTGAAGGTTTGGTCTCCTTTGGGATTCCGCGCAACTTGGTCGCTCCCCTGGGGCGCCGGACTACTCACGATGGTGGCGGTGGGAGTCGCTACGGAGGCGCGCATGGGCTCTTTAACTGTGAAGCACAGCAGGAGCGCCAGTGGGAAGCCTGAGGTTGCGATCGAGTACGCGGCCTGCCTCCACCCGATGCTCTCGGCAATAGCGATGCTCAGAGATCTAAGGCCCTCTCCGACGAAAAACCCTACAACGAAAATTCCGTTGGCCTGGTAAAGAGGAGAAGGGGGGAGGGAGGGAAAGCGCGACGGAGGGGGGGCAGGAGGGACGGAGAGAGGGAGAAAGGGGAGACGTGTGATGTGCGCCACCGTGCAGGATCATTTGTATCCTCTGGCGTGGGTCGTGACCTGTAACAGAGGGAGGGCGTGGATTACAGGGCCAAAACGCCTGCGAAGCGCTTCTCGGCATTACAACCTCCTTTACCCGCGTTTTAGCGCTGTAAGTCCGCCATGAATAGGTCGGACGCTAAAATGAGTACAGTATACATATCAAGTCCCGCTGAAAATTTCCGTACATACTTATAGAAGTGAGGATTCCCACAAATAGTTGGGTGCACCGCTACCGCAGCATGCCTTCACACAGTGTCAGGGCACCGAGGAACGGACTCCTAGGTTTGTAGCTACCACAGCTCGAAGAATATAGCGTACTAATACTGCTGCTGCTGCTGCTGTGAAGCACGCCTACAAGCAGTGATATCCGGTAGACATAGGCAATGTAGCAGTAACGTAAGTTTCATGCTGCATATCGCCGGAACGCATGCCTGCTCGGCACCGACGATCACACGCGACGGGCTGACGGGTTGTTACCGCGGGCGGGGGAGCGCCAAGGAAGAACGGGATGAGCAATGCCATCTTGTAGGGGCGGCGCCTTATTTTTCTGCGGTCCTCACAGAAGCTCATTATTTCACCCGACACATGGCTTCGAAAAGGTTTGTTCGCGCAAACGATCGATGAGCCAGTCCCGAAAACAAATACGAAGTGTGCTACTGTAGTAAACGTATCATACGAACCGGTAGTTTCTCGCGGGAAGGGGCTCAGCCAATCAGAAAACATTTGCCTCAGAAGGCAAAAACTAGCTGTAACCCTTAACCCTTACCGTGGGACGAGTCGGATAGTTTATTGAATGGAAGACGAATGCTGTTGCCGGGCCGTGACCATGATTCCCGGGTTTGTGCCGATGATAGTTATGCGTCGGGGAGGAGGGGTGTTGCGGCGTCGCGCGCCACGATTAAATATGTTGATGCGTGGCGAATGCCCAAATCATTGCCGCGGAGGGTCCGTTGTATAAGCGTGGATTGAGCTCTTGGAAGACTTCTCTGCCTAAGCACTAGAGGTTGAGAGGATATGCTCTCGATATGGGAACGCCTTCTTGTGCTTGCGAAAATACTTCAAAACGCGCAATATGGCATCAACACCCAAAGAGGGAAGATTGGACTTCAAGCCTTCCGCCCCTCCTGCCCAACGAGTTTCCCACCGGTCGCGTCTCCACTTCTCGCGCGTGCGCATCGTCCGCAACATGCTTGGTGCCTCGTTAATCAACCGCGCTGCCTGTCCTAAAAACTGGAATACTGGAAAACGGAGGGATGCTGGTCACTCTGGTGCTTGGAAGAGTTAGTTTGTTCAGGTAGCCGGGACCCCCCGTCTTCTCTTGCACAATGTGCGTAAAACCATCCTTGTGGGGACATTGAGCAATGTAGCACACCAATAGGCGTGCCGAATGGAGAGGTTGACGACACCTTGTGGGGTATTATATGAATCCATTGTTCATTATCTCCACAATGAGCTTTGTACGCCCACATTGTGCAAGGAGGGGGCATCCTTGCCACCTTGTGTAGCAAAACTCCAATCTCTTCACCAACAAACTCGAGGCAACGAGGTGAGGCCGGTCTCGGGAGTGACACAAGGGCCCACGCCCCTGGCACACTTGTGGACACCAGGGGGGGGAAGCACCAATACACGTTTGTCTCCGGTGCTCGTCCTAAAGTAACCAACCACCGGAAACAGCGACCGACCGGCACCATCGATCAGTTTGGTCGATTTCGCAGCTGACACACCGTAAAGAGCGTTGAATTCGCTCAGGGGTGCGATCGTTTTTCAGCGCTCGTTTTCTCGACAACGGTAAGGGTGCTAAGGTAGATTATTACATTTTCGGAAGGCTCTCGCCCAGATGCTTGATTCGAAAACACGTTGTTCGGTATTGGCAACCTTCTCGTTCTGGAAAAATCGAACGCTGAAAATAAAACGATCGCACCTACCCCTGTGCGAACTCAACGCTCTTCAGTGGTAGTTGTACTGTACTTTTACACGGTGGAAGTACGACGTCGACTTAGAAAACGCCCCCCATCATCAGTATCTTGAACGCAAGGACACAACGCAACATCCTCGCCCTCTTCGTTCTCCCCACCCTACTCCATTAGTTACTTCAGATCACAAACAGTATTGTGGACGCGCTCATAGAGCTTGACGGGCGCTCACCTGGGCCAGGTAAAGTAGGGATTTCCTCCCAGACCCGGCATTCTCTCACCTGGACCAGGGAAACACATTAAGATATACTGTAGTACAGTGTGAAAATTAGAAAACAGCGGTTTCCTCCCTTATCCGGCGTGCCCACTCTTCCTTACCTGGGCCAGGGATTCGGCCGGGAAATAGTCGGCGATGAGCAAGAGCGAAGCCGGAACGGAGAAGGACTGCCCAATGCCCAGGAGGATCTGCGACAGTAGCAGCTGGGTGTAGTTGTTCGACAGCCCCAGGCACACCGTGGCAAAATTCCAGATCACCATCCCGCAGAAGATGATAGCCTTGCGGTTGTAAACGTCGGCCGCGCGGCCCATGATGAGGCCGAACATTACCTGGGGGGGGGGGGGGGCTTTGTTGCTCAGTGAAGAGGAGGGGGGGGGGGAGGGGCGTACTCATTTATTGCCTGCCGGAGTCATTTACCATTGACCACGCATGCCTTTCGAGACGGAGCGGGGATGGTCGAGAGAGTTGCGGCGGAGGGGACCAACACATTCGTGACAAAATCCCGTCTCATGTTCTAGTCCATCAGCTTATAGCAGTATCAGCAGCAGTTGTGGCAGTAGAGGTGTTTCGTAGCACGACTACATATATGCCAGGTATTGGGCATAAGCAGGCGCGATTCGATCGGGCGATCGATGCTCAACTGACCGACAGCGCTTCGAGTTGACGACCGAATAGCAGTCAATGTGTGCGTTGTGTAATTGTTGTAGTAGTGGCAGTAGAGTTTACTGTATTCGTTAATACATACCCAATATACTGCAGTACAATAGTGTCGTATAGTATTAGCCATGGCAAATATTTTAATAGTACGGTAGCAGCAGTACAGTAGTAGCATAGGCATTTCATATGGGGTATTTTGTAACGGGCATACAAATAGTCAAAGAACAGCAGTCATAGTCGTAAACGGAGCTCGAAAACACAGGAGACCTAAACAAGACGGTGGAAAGGAGGGGAGCTCAACCCCTCCCTTTCTCGTTGGCCTTCTTCGTGATAACAGCAGTCGAAGACATATATATATACATCCCGAAGGCTCTTAAACCAAGCCTTCATAAACACCCACATGAACGCAAAATATAACACAGAAGTCACAAGCATGCACGCAGCAACACAAACACAAAGCATATAGCACACAGTACATGGCACACAGGCATCGGGAGCAGTGTACGTAGTCTAGACACCCAAACTCACGAAAGAGAAGGTGAAGCCGTAGCCGACGAGAATCCCGTACTGGCTCTTGGAGATACCCGTCGCATCCGCGATGCTGACATAAGCTTTCTGGAGACAGCAAGGGAGCGAAACAAATAAGTTTAGCGCAATGTGACTCCTAAGAGAGAACGAAAACATATCATAAATGACTTCAGGGTTTAGTCTCTGTTTCGGCTAAATAATACCTCTATGATTTCTCGACCGTATTTTGTTTACCGCGCTTTTTTTACCGTGTTTTTTTCAAGTGCTGTTTTTACTCCTTTCACCGCCGGGCGAACATCCGGCCTCAAGCAAGTAACGACCGCGCACTCGCGGCGGTGCCTTCGCACATGTCACCCCCCGCTCCCTGGGAAGTCTCGTGCATCCTCGGTAAGCTCGGCGAGGATTCCCGCTCCCCGTAAAACAATGTCGTTATTCACTTGATTAAATACTTATAACTATTTCCAAGACGATAGGAAGGAAAACGAAGGAAGACGTGTTGATTGTTCGTTTTCACGCTTGATTACTACGAATGATCATCACCGTATATCGTGTATCTCCACATGCCACTGAAAAAAATGAATTACTGTAAGTACATTAGGTGCATCGTAAATAGTAGCACCTATGTCGTAGATGTCTCCATCCCCTCACCATCGAAAGAAAAAGGGTGGGTGGGCGGGAGAAATCACGAAATATCTAGCCCAGCAACCGCTGGCCAGCTACAAAAGCAGCAGCCCTGTCTGTTCGCGTGTTCTACCAGTGCCAGCACTGTTCCGTGCTGTACCCACTTGGTATTCCAACTCACACGATCAACCAAACAGTGCCTCGTTGCTGTTCTCTTTAGCCACGAATATGAACCAAACGCCTAATTCTCTCTAGAACAACAAACAACACATTATTCTTGGATCGGTTCCCGATCTCTAATTTTACGCTGCTCAGTTCCTCGTGGTAAAGTGCGAAAGTCACAACGCATTCTCCCTCGCGGTCCATCATATTTGTAAGCACGGCCGAGGTCTCCCACGGCCAAGGTGTTGGTCATTCCCCGGTATGCACTCCGCTACGGCTATTCACGTTATTCCATTGAACACAGCCAGGATGCACACAATGTAGGTCGATACTAACACAGAAAGTCCCTCTTATTGTCTAGCCCCTCCGCTTTTCAGTTCACCCCTTCGTTAATTTCCTATGTGACAAATGCTGCCGCCGCTGCTGCTGCACATAAAACTCATGATATAATCATCAATATTCAGAAATTATGATTGTACATAATCACGTATAATGGAGAACATTCGCTGCTACTCACCGTGTCGTCGTCATCGTACTCCTCGCCAGACACCGCGTAAAGGTAGTTGAGCAAGTAGCGAGTCAATGAGCTGTTGGCTGTACAGGGTACGGACATATCGCAATCAAGGAGGGAGGAGGGGGGGGCATCAGGAGCCATCGATGCGAAACCAAATAAAAACTGGTGACCGAAAGGGCACCAGAAAAACAACATCAGTGAGCCGGTAAACATTTGTGCATGCATCGAATCTCGCCCCCCCCCCCCATATGCTCCCTCTCGAAAGGGATGCGTGGTCAATGGTCAAATGCCTAAGGCAAACAACAAATGAGTACCCCCCCCCCATACGTATAAGAACGATGGGAATGAGGATCGTGACAGACGCCCTGAAGTGGTCAAACACCAAACTGCATCAAGTTATTATACGGCGTTGGCGGTTCTTCTATGTTTACTGTGTTCCAGCAACAGTCATTAGGTCGTGTTCACTGTTAAGCGGCGCACGTCAGTGCAGAACCTTGTATGTTGGCTGGGTGGCCACGGGTGGGCGCGTGGATTGGGGTTAAACGTAGGCTAGTTGGCCCCACCATCAACAACACCACCCGCCACCAACTTGATTGGTAAGCGATGCGCGTCAGTAAAAAACTTTGTACGGTTGGTGAGTGTGCGTGGGTGGGCGGGCGGGGTGGGTGTGAGGAGGGAGGTGTTAATACATTGCTGCTGTACACAAGTATTTAACTATTTACAGCTGTATTATACAGCAGTAGTACACTACCTGGTACCAGGTGCTCGTAAACGCCAATCTCGACATCGTTCATCATGTGAATATCAACCAATCTGATCACTAACACATACGTACGTATCATATATAACAGTCGATTTTCCTAATTGAGAATTGCCTTTCCGATGAGAATGAAAATCGAAAATATTGTTTTTTGAATTGTCAGATATGTACTCCTCTTACAGTCATTTTTTTCACTGTAAACTATTGCCAGTTGTGACACCCGTCGATGACAAAAAAAAACGAAATCGGCATCGGCAGTCTCAAGATATCGAGGGCCCCAGAAAATCTGTATTTATGGGCGAGGGACCTCGCTCATAAACGCAAATTCCCTTATATCCTAGATTTTTCGAGCCTGTCAAGGCCGATTTCATTTTGTTTTTCGTGGATCGATACCTACCATCGAGGAACATATTTTCTAGGTCAAATTTTTGATCGTGAGCGAAATACAACTCTTGAACAATAACAAAAAACTAAAAATCGAATTTCATTCTCATCGGAAAGGCAATTCTCAATTAGGAAAATCGGCTGTTATATACTCTCTGGAATCTGGTACGCGCTTGAAAACCCAGTGACGGGTGTTCACGGGAACCAACCTTGGCAATTAGAGCACCAACCACGACCAAGCTCGACGAAGCTAACACAGATTTAGACGCGAGCAGAGAAGGATGGAGGTGCAAATAAGGGGCCTGCATAGACGCCGTTGGTGTCAAACATTGGCGGTGTTTTGGTCGCCCGCAAGAGACAAATATCAACGCACACACACGCGTAGAAATGGCACTAAAACCCAAAGCGGAAGATTTGACCAAACGTTCCCAGAAGTTTATTCGCACCCCACAGACGCCCCTGCACACATGCGATCCCTAGTTTACAGAGGGACGTCCTCGCTCGGGCCGCTCGCTTGGGCGTCTGGCTCCTCATTACAAGAACGGTGGGAATGGGGAGCGTGATAGATACCTTGAAGTGGTAAAAATCCAAACTGCATTAAGCTACGTACTGCGCTGACGGTTCTTCTATTATTACTGCGTTTTAGCAACAGTCTTTGGATTGTATTCACTGTTAAGCGATGCCCTTCAGCGCAGAAACCTTGTGTGGTGGCTGGCGTGGGTATGAGTTGGACGTGGGCTCGTTGGGTTCCACCATCAACAACACGACCCCTACCGCGAGAAGTTTTGTTTTGAAACCGGTATCGAAAGCTGCGAGGAACGTTGGTTTTTAGGTACGGGGGGAAACGGGAACCGACTGGAAGGGAGCGGCGACGAGGGCACATGCGAAGGAGCGGACCGAGTGGGCTAAGGCGCTGGGGTGGCAATGAACAACGGCAGCAGAACGGCACACGGAGACCCATCGCCGGCAGGCACACCACCGCGAGAGCAGCAGTAGCTGCATTGGTTTCTGTTTTTTCTTACGAGGCAGTACAGTAATATCTGTTGCCTAGGTCACTTTGTAGTGTGGCCTTTGTTGCCTTTGCTGTATACCCTTTATGGGGAACGAACCTCCACAGTTATCAGGAACGTAGTAGCACCGAACCTTCTTGAGATGATCCGGGAAGACGTGGCGATCGTTGGTAATTACGTATGTATGGTGCTTTTTATTTTTCTCTGTGATCACTGCATGTCCGCGGGTCGTCACTCTGACAGCATGTATGTGTGTTCCTCTCTGTGTTCACGACCACCAACCGTGCGTTTAGTACGGTGCAGGCAGCACCCCAGACAGCCAATGCTGTGGCTAGTAGTCACGAGTTGGTATGTTCTGGGAACGGGGGAATTATGCAGTAATGCTTAGGGCTGTGAGTAAGGGAGCCTTGTTGGGGGGATTTGGCGGCTAGTTATTAGTTGGGCGGCGGAAGTGAGCCAAGTACAGTATATGGCTTACTGTAGTTTCATTTAAAAAAAAACACGCTTCGAGTCTCAAACGCGCCAAGTCGGATACAAAGGCGCGGAACTCCGCGAATTGTCGGACGCAACTAAGTTATAATACATAACCAACTTAATATCAAGTCGGCAGCTTGTAGTTAGCCAACTCGCAGCTCTACGAGTACTAATGGTGGGGTGGAGTTGAGTGGATACCCACGGCGGTGTTAGTTCAGGCTGTGCACATTGATTGTTCTTTAGTTTGCCTTTCTGCGTCTTACGTGCAGTAATACACGTACGGCGGAATTTTCCAGAACAAGCTTGCTATAAGATCGATTCTTAAAACGGAATGTTCCCAACTTTTGAAAAACCCTGAAGAAGACAATTCTGGGGCCGATGTTGCGACAAGATCGGCTTCAGAAAAACTCAGGCGGACGTTTAGTTTCGAAACGTGGAGATTCCGAGTCCTCGACAGGCATGAATCGACAAAACCAACGACTGCGTCATGAATTCTGAACGCGGTGCGCTCGTTAGGGGCTCCGACCCACCCTAGGCTCACCGTGTTCACACGATGGCCGGTGATAGGTGGCGGGCGCTGGCCAGGGGTATGATAAAGAAACGATTCGCCGCTTGTGTGCATAAAACAGATGACAAAATATCTCGATCCGTATCGAATGGCAAAAAATAGTTTGTTTTTCGGGTTCGGGAGAAGAGCGTAGGACGCCGCCGGCAATCTCTCGCCCCCTAGACCATGGATCCACCTGATACCTTCGAGGCCGTCATCTACACTCGTTGGCTTCGCCCGACACGAAGAGGGTTGGCCATGGGCTGAGTCTATGTCGAGATCGAAGGTCTATCGTCGCACGAGCTGATTTTCATCAGATTGTTGACGATTTGCAACGAGGAGAAGCAAATTGCGCCGCCTGCCGCCGTTCGAAACAAAATAAGAAAAAATCAAACATTTTTTTCCCTTTTTCCCCACAGCGGCGGTACAAGAATAGTTTCTGCTGTTTCTTGAAATGTGTTTGAACTAGATATTTCAAACGCGTTCCCGTTGGCATAGGTCTTATTAATAGTAGATCTACGATCGTATACCAATGGGAAAGCGATGTTGCCATAAAAAGTTTGAATTCCAAAGATCCCCGCCAGAATTTTCCAGATCAATCTTGCTATAAGATTGATTCTTGAAACGGAATGTTCCCAACTTTTGGAAACGCCCGAAAAAGGCAGTTCTGGGGCCGATGTTGGGACAAGATCGGCTTCAGAAAAACTCAGGCGAATGTTTAGTTTCGAAACGGCGAGATTCCGAGTCCTCGACAAACATGAATCGACAAAACCAACGACTGCGTCATGAATTCTGCGTTGCGCTCGTTAGGGGCTCCGATCCACCCTAGGCTCACCGTGTTCACACGATGGCCGGTGATAGGTGGCGGGCGCTGGCCAAGGGTATGCTAAACAATCAATTGGCCGCTGGTGTGCATAAAACAGATGGCAACATTTCTCGATCCGTATCGAATGGCAAAATAGAGTTTTTTCGGGTTCGGGGGAAGAGCGTAGGACGCCGCCGGCAATCTCTCGCCCCCTAGACCATGGATCCACCTGATACCTTCGAGGCCGTCATCTACACTCGTTGGCCTTGCCCGACACGAGCGGGTTGGCCGTGGACTGAGTCTATGTCGAGATCGAAGGTCTATCGTCGCACGAGCTGATTTTCATCAGGGTGTTGACGATTTGCAACGAGAAGAAGCAAATTGCGCCGCCTGCAGTCGTTTGAAACAAAATAAGACAAAAACAAACATGTTTTCCCCTTTTCCCCCACAGCGGCGGTACAAGAGTATTTTCTGGTGTTTCTTGAAATATGTTTGAAAGGAAACTTTCAAACTTCGCGTTTCCATTGGCATAGGTCTTAAGGCCCAAATATCCCAAACGAAATAAACAGCCACATGTCTGGCGAAACACACTACAGAACATGGCAACAAACAAGCGTTCCCGTAACGGATTGACAAGGACTCGCAGAACACATGTGTGTGCAATTTTCAGAAGATATTTCCTAAAACCGACGTGAACTTCTGACTCATATACTATACTGTACGTACGTAACAGTTTTATTGGATTCAGTTTGAACCAGCTTGTACATGGGACCAACACGAACATAATTAACTACTGGGGGGGGTGAATAACTGCCGCTAAAGCCAATTTTTGACAATTCATGCTGTGGGCGGAGTTTCTCCGTTATAATATACAATATCGACGACTAAAACGTATTTGTTTTAACTCGGGGTAAACCCACGACATTGTTTTCTTAAGCAGCGGGCACACCAGCTCGCGAGCGACACAGCGCCCTTCCGCCGGATCAGCGAAGCTCTGTGACTCTCTCGTTGACTGCTAGGCAAGCATGCGTGATCGTACCGGTGACACTCCCAACGACTGATGCTGCCGCTGCTGCTGCTGATGTTGATGTTCTCAAAAGGGAATTTGTCCGTGAAATTCACACGAGTAGTCCGCGGCTAAAAACCACTCCCCCGGCGGTGGAAGAAAACAAGCACCGGCATGATGGACAAACGCCTGCGGCCAAGAACAGTCGCATGTTAAGGAGCGGTAACAACACGCCTGAGGAAGCCGCTGTCGCTGAGACGAAACGCCAACGTGCGCAAACCCAGGGTCAGCACGCCTGAGGAGAATACTGTTGCAGAGGTGGAGCGCCAACGAGTGCACATCCTAGACAGACCGGAACAACACGCAATAAACCTTTTGGAAGAGGACAAGTAATCGACAACAACAGCCGGAGCGTCATGGACGGGAGCTGGAGTATCCTCACCAAGGGCCGGAACACCATTACCAAGGGCTGAAGATTCCTCATCAGGGACCGGAACGTCATCATCAGGAGTCTTTAACTTCTATCTCACCCGGGGACGCACCTGTTGCCTCGCCCTAGGTCGCATCTTCCTCTTCGGCTGGAGTCACACCGGGTGCACCACATCACGACACATCCAGTACGAGACCCAATCCAAGCGTCGAGGAGACGTTCGACAGCGCGCACGCCAAAAGAGCATCGGGGGCAGACCCTCCGGCCACGTGGGTGGATTTTTCCTGCACCAATAGAGACCCATTTCGAACCTCGGTGGAGGAAAACTGGGCAATCAAAATCTATCTGGGATCATCGGAGCAATAGCATCTGGAATCATTGGAGCACCAACGTCTGGGATCACTGGATATCCATCATCCGGGATCACCGGATCATTGGCTGGATCATCATCTCACATTACCGGATCATCAGCTGGATCATCATCATCATCACCGGACCATCAGCTGAGACATCACCGCCTGCTTCACCAGTGGTCGTGTCAGCTTCACGAGAGTTGTGTCTGATTCGCACCTCCACACGAGCCGAGCCCAACACGGACAACAGCGGGACCAACCGTCTGCTGAAGGAGGTCCACACGCTCACAACAGGGGAAGGACAACCACGGGCAAACCCCGGGACAGGATCTGCGGAATCAACACAGGGCAACTAAGAGCCACTTGCGACTTCGGCCTTCGTGTACACCCGCAAGCCAACTTCAGGCTTCCTCTTCTTCCTGAACAAAGCGCCCATCGACATCGATACCAAGAAGCAGATACTGACTGCCTGATCAACAGTGGAGGCGGGACGGATAAGGGCAATCCGTTTTGAGAGAAAGGAAGTTACCTACCTCTCCAACTTCAACATAAGTTGAGCCTCAAATCCTAATCATGAGCTAAGGATAACGTACCAAGCACATCGGACGACCACCGGCGTCTACACCATCAAGGTCGAGCCACTGGAAGCGTGAAATGCATTATCTCCCTTATCGATGCTGCAGAGTGGTGCATGTTCTTTTTGTACGGGGCGGGTAGATATTAAATTCCTTGGTTAACGAACTGATCACTGGAAGTTGTTGTTCTTACGTTGTTTGGTAGCGTATCCTGTCCATCTTCCCTGCAGTGCAGTAAAGGCCGATGTTGTGTAAGATTGCCATATATCGTAGTCAGTAAGTACCAAACAAGGATACATTGTAACCAAGTCGAATTTGCATTTTCAATTGGGGAGTTCAATATAAGATTTAACTACGGCATCTCCAGTACTTCGGAATATATGGCAGCAGAGCCCGCCACCTGGACGAGTACAAATGGGAGATTTATATACACGAGGGGTGATGTCTCTCTGAAAACAATTATGTCTTGCTGCAGCTTTAAACAGCTGGTAGTGTACCTGTGTTCCTTTGTTTATGGGCGGCAGGAGCATTGGTGGGCTGTTCACTCCTATGCTCGTTGCGGAATAACGAACCTGTTCACTGTTGTAGACTATTGCTAACATCTTCTATTCCGTTGTCGTTTTATCTGATTGGAATATAGTGCACGTCTGATG
>MEHQ01003154.1:0-39512 GCA_008828725.1 Saccharina japonica
GTACCCAAGGGTATGCGCGGATCTGAATCCCAGATACCCCACTACCCCCCCCCCCTATATTGGAGGGAAGAACCGGCCGTTGTGATCCCAGAAAACAATAAGTCACATTTTTTTTTTAATTATCCCCCCCTCCCCCCCCCCCCCCCCCCCCCCCCCCCGCCAGCGAAAACAAATGATGTGGGTCTCTAAAATCAAGTAAAAAAATAGAACAAAAAAAGAAAAAAAATGTTTTTCGCTCATTTCGTCCTGTGACCACAGCGATCCGGTTAGTTTTTCATTCTGACCTTCCTACGAGTGTGGTGTCCTTTTCTCTTTTTTTTTTCACGCCCCACCCAGCAGCAAGCACTGCACCCTCTACTATGCTGCCCACAGCAAGCCACTTGATGGTGTTTATATATTCTATACAGTAGTACGAACGGTAGTAGTCGGTGGGTAGTTTATCTGTCCGGGCAGGCACGTACTATCACTGTTTGAATTATCGGGAGTTGTCCGACGCAAACAAATGCAACAAAATATTCGTTAGTATATGTTTTTTACTAATATGTTTTTGTTTTGGGGCAGTTTCAGTGAACATTATTGTAGCTGATTTATGCTACACATTCGGGGATTGAAAGCCTAATATATAAATACTAATGCTATAGTACAAAAGTATTCAATCGCTGTTCGACGCTGTTACTATTCGAGGAGGGAAGAAAGTTCCTAAAACCTTCAAAAGGTGGAACTTGACTCCTATGATCGTCCTTGTCTCGCGATAACTCCTACGTCTTGAGATAAAACAACAAGGAGCGGACCGTAGTAAAGACCTAGTGGGGAGAGAAGAGACTACGGCGGATCTGAGTTATCCCTTTTAAAAAACAAGGGCATTAGCCAAAACTAGGTTCACCTACTACGCACCCAATGCCATTTATACAGCAGTACCGCCCCGCTCATAAGAAACCCCAAATCGGGCTTAGGCTGACTTTGTTATTTGAGAAAGAGGTGTGTCCCACACTAACTTCAGTATAATAGCTTTCGACTTTCTTATTTCCCCCGTAATGTTTAGGCTGAGTTTCTTGTGGGGCACTTTCTTATGAGAGGGGCGGTAGTTTATGTACACTGCGTTACGTACACCGGAAACGGCTTCCTGGCCGGCCTGATCTTGGGTCTGCGCTCCATTGTTCCTACAAATGGCTCAAAGTGCGTAGGTACACCTATTATCAGCTATGTTACGTATCACCGTTTTTTTTGCTTCAACTGTACCTATAAATGGCTCGAACGATCACTTTTTGGCAACTGACATATTGACAGACGGCCACACACCACACCAGATGCCGGGACTGTCAACCAGCCGACCGTACCCGACTTCCTCATATATCTTCACCCACGTTTTCTTTTCTATGGAATGCTGTTTCTGATCGCGTCAGAGGCTGTGTAACTCAGACCCCCTTAACCGTATGGTATTACGTACACATATACTATTAATAGTATAATAAACGATGGCTGCTCCTACTATATGCTGCACCACAGTATTGTGTAATGTACTTTCAGCCTAATGGCATGGACACTCTCGTTGATGCTGTTTCTCCGCATCGCGATCACACCCATCAAAGCCATGTGGCCCAAACGACTAATATCACATCTGGTTGACAGGTACGGTTGGCTGGTTGACAGCCCCGGCATCTGGTGTGGCTGTCTGTCTATATTTCATTTGCCAAAAAGTGATCGTTCGAGCTATTTATACTTGAAGCCAAAAATAGGTGATACGTGGAAATATCAGGTGTACCCACGCACTTTGAGCCATTTGTAGGTACAATGGAGCGCAGGCCCAATATCACGGGCGGGCCAGGAAGCTGTTTCCGGTGTACACGATAGCCGGTCACCCCGGTGGTCTAACTGGTAGCCACGAACCCTGTAGGGCCGGATGTCGAGATTTCGATTCTCCCCTTGGAGGTTTTTATTCTCGAATGACACCGACTGTCGAGAGCGCATATTATAGCTTGGGTAAGCAAAATTCGACGAGTTGACGAGGGAAGAAAGTGCTGAAATCTTCTCGCGATAAAAATCAAGGCAAGAACCGTAGTGGGGGAGGAGGGAGAGGAGCCTACTTTGTGACCCCCGATCTGAGTTACGACTAGGGAGGGAGAAAGACGGAAGTGCGCAGATAATAAATGGGATGGAAAAAAAAAAAAAAAAAAAAATGACGCAGCAGTGTACCTATAATAAAGTGCGTACGTATTATATTGGGCTAAAAGTGCGTACGTATTATTTAGGTTTACCTACTCAAGTTTTGGCTCGTAATGCCCAATAAACAAGGCCGAACTACAGCAGTAAATACGTACGTGTACGAATATACATACGAATGAATGCATAATGTGTGATGTGTTATCCTGTTTTTTGTTTCCAACTTGCGACAACTATATACGTATTTACTAGATTTCGAGTTACCAACATCCCGAAAGAGAACGTTGTTTCATACCTGATATATGATATTCACTTGAATACGTAGTTCGTCATATGTACAAGATTACGTACATACGAATACATGCATAATGTGTAATGTGTTACCCTGTTTTTTGTTATTAACTTACGACAACTACCTACAAGATTTCGAGTGTCAACATCCCGAAAGGGAACGTTGTTTCATACCTTGTTGTTGTTGTTGTTGTCTTCACATTAAACTTGTTTCAGTTGCTAATCCCTATAGTCTGATCTAGCAAGATCACAGCCCGTGGTCGCAAAAAGGCTAGAGCCATCAGAGAATCCTAAAGAACACGCACACTTCGCAGGGAAAGGATACACCAGTCCGGTACCTGGTATATGATGTATACGTGAACACGTGAATCCGTAGTGTAGTTCGTAATCTGGACAACACTTGTTTTCAGGTACGTATATACGTGGTTGTTGTTGTCTTCACATTGAAAGCAAAGATGTCGGGAGACATGTCAAATGTCAAGCTGTCTGTCTGTCAAGGCAAATCCAGCTGTCTAGACATATGTCCCCAACCCCCCTTGCAGAAAAAGCCTCCTAGTATCCGTGGAAACCCCTACATTTTTGGCGTGCGTCATGTGCAGGTTGCACCTGCAAAAGTTTTTGTGCAGGCTGTGTGTAGCGATTTCATCCTTGCCGGGTCGACCCAGACCAAGCCAACCCCAGACAAACGCCTAACCCTAACCCTAACCCGAACCACAAACCTATGAGGAGCACGAGGTCAGCAGGGGCAGCCACGCGGCTGCTGCGTGTTTTGATGGCGTTTTTCCAGAAAAAAAAACATGCGGCCCAAAAGGCCAGCCTCCACATTAAAACCAGCATCCTGCATACAATACGCGTCTACATTTTTTAATTTTTGCGAGGCCATTTTACTTGTTTGATAAAGCTAATTTCAAACCATCGATATTCTGCAGTTCAATTTCAATATTTTCTGTAAATCGGACTCGGAAATGAGGGAAATGCCGAACAAAAACAATATACAGGGAAATATATCAATTTTGACACTATTGTCAAGCGTTTTTCTTTCGGTAGTGTCCCTTATTTTTTGCTGTCAAGGCTGTATGTCAAGGCATTTTTCTTGACGCTGTCTGTCAAGGGGTGAAAGTGCTGTCTCCTGACTCCTGACATCTTTGATTGAAATCCGCGTGCCGGTCTCTGTATTCAGTACCTCAATCTGTCCGTACTATTTATAGCCCAACACTTGACGCGGTCGATTACTGTGGTCACAGGCTAACTTACCCGAAAAAAAGTGGATATATACTCGTATCATACATATTTTCGTTAATAATTATAGTTATTAATGGTCGATGACGAAGTACCTACAAACCTTACACAACATTTCACGGATGCTCCTACTCGGAGTATCGAGTATTTTTCGTACTCCGAGTACTCAGAGTTTTGGAGTACTGGTGGCCTAAATACTCGGAGTACTTGGAGTATGAGCAGTACTGAAAGCCCAAATACTCCGAGTACTGGGAGTATGAGCAGTACTTATACTAGAGTACAAGCAGTACTCGGAGTAAAAACATATAAATTACTCTGAGTACTCCGAGTATCGAGAGTATTGGACACCGAAATACTGCGAGTACACAAAGTTCCTGAAGTATTTCTTTCTTGAAAATACTCTAATTTACTTCGAGGTAATGGGAGCATCTGTGAATTTTCAAATGCTATAAACGCCAGTCACATGCTCCCAGAACCTGGGAGGAATGACGGCCGAGTCTTTTTAATGATGCAAATATGCTCCTAACGTACTTCACACTCCAAGTGTACTCCGAGTATCGAGTACATTTCGTATTCCGAATACTCAAGAGTATAAGAGCACTAGCGCGGCCTTAATACTCGGAGTACTTGGAGTATGACCAGTACTGAAGTCCCAAATAATCGGAGTTCAAGGAGTACCCGTAGTACCGGAGCCCGAAATACTCCGAGTACATGAAGTACCTGAAGTATTTTATCTCCAATACTCCTGACTATACTTGAAGGTACTCGGAGCAGTTATTTGTGAATTGTTGTGTTTTCGTTGTATTTTCCCTTCAAAATATTTTCGGAGGGACGGCTGTTTTCGGCCCATGAGACACACCTAACCAGCGCCCACCGCCGCGTCAAATAGGTGTCCGGCTCGTGGTGCAGGCAGCGAGCAAAGCGCCGGAGGCCGTAGTGCGGCCCCGCGCCACGAGTCGTAGGTGAGGTGCGGCCTCCCGCAGGGACCCCCGGAGGTCCAGCAGGAGTCCGTTTTTATCACAATATATGCATCAATACACTGAAAATGTGCTCTCTAACCCGCTCGGTTTAGCTGTTTGACGCCTGCTACCAAAGATGGGGAGTGACGGCATTTTGGCTGGTGACCTGACCGCAAATGAACAAGCGCGTGACATGACGGCAAGTGACGGTAAACTCCGGGGACACGAACGAAATGTCGTGCAGGCTGACCGCACAAGCTTGACAGGCCCTAGGGTCACAGGGTGTGTAACTTTACGCCCACTTTCCGGAAAGATTGTGATGGTTTACGTTGAACCTTCTGTCGATAATATAGCAGTGTCCAGCTACGGCGCGGCCTGGTTTCTTATCTCACTCGGTGTGAGCGTCGATCGTTTCCGTTGCTCCTGCCTATGGTTATATTATCTTGTATTTTTGGAAGCGGTATGCTGCATCCAGTTCCCTAGAATGTCGGAAACATGGAGCTTTCGCATTTAGTACTCCACATACTGATCGTACGGAGGTTATATTCAACTCTAAATCCAAATAACTCTTCCCCAAACGGGAGTGCAGTCAACCCAGGGTTTCCTTGATATTTCGTAAAGGTGGGCGCTCCCTGTAGTACATGCGTGCATACATGTAAGAACGGACCCTGGCATGTTTAGTACCTCCTCGTTGAATACATGTATCATATGCGTAAGAGCCTCGAACAGGACACTACTATTTCTAAACCACATACAAATTTGTTTGCTGCCGTACGTGGATGTGCACGTGTATGCGCGGGTGTGCAATGCAGCGTGCCCCGCTGACAGGCCGGGTCGTTGTTTGGGTTTTTGTATTAAAGTATCACTCGAGTTTTATGCTTCTGGTTTGTCGTATACAAGGTGTAGGGAAAACTATACACCACCGTGTACGCTATACCGCTATGCCATATTTCGAAAAACATGTTTCATACCATGGTTTGCCAATGTTGCACTAGAAAGAGTACAACTCCTGCAGAAAACACAAAATTGAATACACGAAGTAAATTACCAAGAAGCACACATTAGTATAGAATGGCCGGCGGGGCCCTGTAACGCGTAGAGAGGCATTCATATATCTGCAGACTGGAGCCTGCAGCATTCTGGGATATACACCGTGGGTGTTCTTGCTAATGAGTGCCGGTCAGTATTTGGATTGGCCCAAGCGTTGATGCTTGGCGGCGAAATCGACGTCAAGTGATCGATTTCTTTAAACGGCCATCTAATATCCCATGTGGGTTTGTTTGGGCAGCTCGTGGGTGCCGCGTCAGCGTTTGGGCGTCCAGGTAAGGATGCCTATTGTTTTCGCGGTAACCCTCAGTTCTGTGAGGTGTTTCCTTAACCGAGGGACTTGCCTTCCACGTTCAAAAACTAATTTGCTCTATATTAGAGTGTTTGCGATAGAAGTAAACAAAAATTAATTTGCGCTATAGCTTGTTTTGTTATCCCTTGTAGAACGTTCGATAGGATATCGGGCAACACTTTCACCTTTTATCAAGGATTGTACTAATAATTGCAGACACCTCCTGAGACGAGAACCCCCTAACAATTGTTGGTGCAGCCCTCTCGACGCATTATACGACGCAACAGGTGCTGCACTATTTATCTGACGGGGGTCACTTGGGGATGCTCTAAACCTCACGCTGAAACTGACTTGGGAGAAAACCAAAAGGGATACTTGATGAAACGTCCCATGGCCTAAGTATACAACTAATTGCATTGCAACCAACAAACGTATACCGTTCTGACGAGTTTGGGTTGAGCCATCCCGTGATTCAGAAACCCAGCAAAGAGTCCTACCTCTATCGGGGCAGGCGTCAATCTTATAGGATGTGTCTAAAAACCCTAATAAAACAATTCATAGGTTGAGTCTACTACCCCAAGGCACCCTTCTGAGTATTTGCGGAGGCCTGCCGTATTGTACGTTAGATGTGCGGCATTTGGTTCGTGGGGCTCACCACTTGAATACAGTTAAAGGGCTTTATACTTCACCCAAAGACGTACTTTGGATTACTTTAATCGTGGCACCTACAGCAGTAAGTATCCATCCGATGATAAACAGAAAGATACCAACGAAGTGAAATATATGCCGACGATTGTGGGCGGAGAAGCCCGGTCATTCCCAAAAAGCGCTACCTCTATCCTAGCGCGCGTCGCCGATGGGTGGGTATGCCTCGCTGATTTACGGTGGATCACAAAGTGCTACACATCGTACATTTCTCGCTTGGCGTCCTATTTATTTTCTATATTATTGCGCGGTCTAGGGTTCCCGCGCACGTTACATGGTTTCACAAAGCGTTTGCTTCGCAGCAGGCACGGATACTGGAAATGCACGGCAAGCCTCAGTTTTTCGTATATCACAATGGACCACATGTATGGGGACACCGTCGCGTTTTACACCCGATTCGTGTTTGACTTGAGAATAGAATCAAGCCACTGTTTGCAAAGGAGACGTGTTTTCGACAGTCTCGGTCCCATGCCGTCCTGATAACGTAACACTTACCGTTTTGTGTAATGTTCCGCGCCAGCGGGCAAAATCGTAACATAACGTTACTACGGTATCTAATTTCCGGACTTTGTGATAGCATAGTGTTAGTGCGATACGATATTATCGGGCGATCGCGTAACATTATGTTAGAATGTTGCATTGATCTCGTGATGACCGCAGTATAAGTGTTATGGTGTCAAGGTAAGCAGCCATAGCGAGTAGCACTATGTTAGTATTTTACCGAAATTCCTAGATGCCATCGTAACACACGTTATAAGGATAACGTACAGGGTCAATGAAGCGTTAACATCATGTTACCGTGTTATCGATATCAGCCCGTAGCGAGCAACGTCATATTAATGCGTTACCGGAATTCTTACTTGCTGCCGTAACACACTTTAGACGGATAACATGCCTTGTCCATTAAACGTTCACATTAAACTATGTGTTAGTGTGTTAGCGGAGTTACCACTATTATTACGTAACATTGCTTTATCGTGTTATCACAGTGTGTTAGCGGAGTTACCACCATTACGTTCACATTTTTCTACCGTGTTAGCACAGTGTGTTAACGGAGTTACCACTATAACGTTAACATTGTTTTACCGTGTTAGCAATAACCGCCCGTAGCGAGCAACATTATGTTAGCCTGTTACCTTATTCGTACTTCCTACCTTGGCACACTTCAGACTGATAACGTATGGTGGCCAATTAAACGCGTACATAACACTATATGTTAGTCTGTCAGCGGAATTCCTAGTGTATACACTAACACACGTTAGACGGTTAACGTAAGTATGTACATATGTTACTGTAGCAGCGGCAGCAGCAGTTCGTATCGAGCGACGTTGTGTAGGGGTGTTAACAGCAGTCTTGCTACCACAACCTACGTCAAACGGAAAGCGTACATAACCAACTAAACGCTAGCAATATGTTACCGGGCATGTGTTTGTTTACTTCTAGAGAACGAAGCCCAACTCTACGTATGAGTAGCTAACATTTTCCTAACCACAGCAAAACGTCTTGGCCGTGTCCCCAAGCATGGGCTGCAGGCGGTATTGCCAGGCCCGCCCTCCTACTGATGAGGGGATGAGGAAGCTCTGCTGCTGTAGACATCCCACAGTGGTAGGAGTGGTGGCCCCTATGCTACGAGAAAACATGTTGTTGGGTTCAAGGTAACGTAGTAACATTATGTTGGAACGACTTCGCCCCCAACCATAACTCAGTAACATAATGTTACGGCCGTATTGATAATTATGCTACGAAAAAACAAAGGCGCTCTCAGCTATTGGGTTTTTTTATATGTTTTCAAATAAAGTGAAAATCTCACCACGGTGGGATTCGAACTTGGGTACCAATGTTCGTAGCCTTTGAAGCTGACCACTATTAACTATTAATGGTCTACCGGGGCGACCGGTATAGATGTATATTCATAATATGTACGAGTATGCACTGCTGTCTGTTATTATACTGAAGATAGTATGCATTATACATAAACCTATACAAAAGGTTGAAAAAAGAACCTCAGTTTGATCAGCCCACAACTTGATGAAGGTGGGCTGATTAAACTGAGGTTGATATTTTTTTGTGACCACACGTTGTCGTTTTAGGCTCCATAAGATGCTGTTTTTTTGCCCTTGGTAAAACGGGGTCCATTCATAAACCTCAGAACAAGTCCCGCAAGAGCAATTGCGTTAGAGACCGCCTTACGGCTAAATATTGAGATTATTCCTGCCTCCAGCGAAAAATAAAAGAGCAAAACAAATATAATATTCGACTTCGGCGGCAAATATTGCGCGCCAAAAGTCACGTGTTGCTCTGTGCGCAGCCAGCCTTGCGGCAACAACTGTGACGACTGTTGCGCAAACCCGACACAAAGCAAGACCACATGAAAATACAGAAGTTTCGAAATAATTTGAATGAAACGTACTGCAAATTTCGACATCAAACCAAAACAGCTGCTAATATTATTAAAAAGCATACAAATTTGCGTTTATTTTGTTTTGGTTTTCCTCTGTTTCACAGTCTGTGACAACAGAATTTGTATCTCTCTAGGAATAGGAATCAGGAAACACACTGAGTGTACTGATGTGGTTGGATAGAAATAACAGGTTTAATGTGAAGACAACACACACATACAATACGTTGTCGAGGGGAACATATACCAGTTCTAGAATATGTTTCATCACTGGAAATTGTTTTGAAAAACACAAAACCCCGATAACTTTTCCAGCCTCCGGCGAGAATTATTCGCGCAGTAAAATTATTCGCTTTCGGCGACAAATGTTGCGTGCCCGACATCGCGTGTTGCCTCGCGTGGATTGTTTGTTGCGCAAAACCGCCATTTTAACCTATAAATGGTGCGCCCACGCAACAGCGCAACACCTATTTCATGCCCTGGTATATACCGGTATATATATATATATATTTTTTTTTGTCCAGCCGATATACTGTTTTGCCCTTGTGCTATATCTCTCTTTTCAGTGGTAACTCGGAACCGGGGTCACCGAGTAGGCTCTTCTCCTTCCTCCCCACTACACTACGTGCCTGTGATTTTTTCCTCGAGAACAAATAAGCACTTTCCACGCTCGTCGACTCTTATCGAATTGTGCCACACACGCCATAGTAGGCGCTCACGAAAGTTTCGGTGTCATTTGAGTAGATACATCTCTATACAGGCACTCGACCCCTCGACTTCAAATATAACAGGTTTCGTGGTCACCTGTTATCAAATACACCACCGGGGCGACCGGGTTAAGGATAGGTAGGGGTTATATAATAGGGTATATATTAATTACTTGGTGCACGAATGAACGAAGCAACACCAAGAAAATGAGGAAACAACCAAGGCTTATCACGGTATTTTGACGGGACGGTAACGACGGTAACGGCCGGACGGGACGGTAAAACCGTCATTAAACTGTTCCCGTCGTCCCGTCGAATCCCGTCCCGCCGACAAGTTATCCAACCGTTGCCACTTACCGTCCCGTACCGTCATCGAAATCTGCCCCGTTGAACTTTACCGTCCCGTCCCGTCAAAAAAATCGCTCCCGTTGAAACTTACCGTCCCATCCCGTCGATATACTGTCATTTACCGTCCCGTCCCGTCTCTACACCGATGTCTTCACCGTCCCGTCCCGCCGAAAAAACTTGTCTTTCCCGCCAAGATTCACCCCTGCCCGTTGTCTCTTCCCGTCATTCCCACCAAGAATCTACGAATTTACAAAAAAAGAAATCACATTGGTATCAGGGGCGTCCGAAAAGTATTTAGTCGACACCTAACTATCCACAATGGTCAGAATCGAAAAACAATCGGAGCACCGTGATCCCTGGACGATTTAGCACAAAACAAGTTTTTTCAACTTTTTTTTTAGAAATTTTATAAAAACCAATCACTTGGATTTAAAGGGACGCCCCCCCTCCGAGGCTCAGGGGGGGGTCTTTAAAACCAAGTGATTGGTTTTTAGAAAAATTCAGAAAAAAAAACTTGTTTTGTTCTAAATCGTGCAGCGATCACAATACTCTTATTGTTTTTCCATTCTGTCCATTTTAGATAGTTCGGTGTCGAAAAATTACTTTTCGGGACGCCCTCGTTGGTATATATGTACATTAAACCTAAAATATATTTCTACGAATTTACGAACTTACGAAATACAAAATATCCGAAATATGAAAAATAAAAATATCACAATTTGAAATAACGAAATAATTTTGTCATTATTGGGATATGGTACGAATCTCCCGCCAAATATTATTTTGGGGATACGTACGAATTTCAAGATTTATTTCTATTCACGTACGATTCGTACGAGTGTTTTTTTTCGTTTGTTCCTCTGGAGCAACAACTGCTGTTTTGATCCAACGATCCAGTGCCGCATTACCACTACTACTTCCATACGTTGTTTAGTATATTACAACATATATTTGGGACAGGAAAAATCGGTCCCATGGTATGATACGTCCCTCCCGTCTTGTCGTGAAAATTTGTTTTTACCGTCCCTTCCCTCGTCGTGTTAAATATTTACCGTCTCGTCCCGAGGGGAAAAAATATATCAACAGTCCCGTCCCGGGGGGAAAAATATATATTAACAGTCCCGTCCCGTCACAAACAAAGATATGTACCGTCCCGTCCCGTCGTGAAAAATCGAATATACCGTCCCGTCCCGTCGTGAAAAATTATTTTTACCGTCCCGTTCCGTCGTGGAAAAAAAATCATTTGAACATTAACGTCCCGTCCCGTCGTGAAAATCTGCCCCGTTGAAATTACCGTCCCGTTCCGTTGAGAAATTGTACACCCACCGTCCCGTCCCGTCTCAGCAACCTGCTTGGTCGTCATTTTACCGTCCCGTCTTCATTTTTTTCCCCGCCAAACAAGTAAAAGCATTACTGTCCCGTCCCGTCTCGATTATCGAGTACCGTGATAAGCCTTGGAAACAACGCCATAAGAGCCCATATTAACGTAAATACACTAAATTCAATTTGAAAAAAAACAAGATCAAATTCGCTTTTAGTTGGTCAAAACACGCATCAGAACCAAAGATTAGGATCCTGTGGTATAATCAATTTTTTTTGGACGAAAATACCAAGAAGGTACCGGAACCTTTTTCTGGGTAGAATTCAATAAAATTTGGGAGTTGGGCCGACTTGGTCCGGCAGGTCCACGGTGGGTAAACGCCCACGCTACAACCTGGCGATTTCTTGATCGCATCGATGACCACGGCCGAGGCGACAACGCGGGAACCACGACGCGAGGCCACCGCGACAACAGCCGTGCCCACGTCTGCAGAGACCATAGCACATCATACCCCTGCGGTGGCATCTCAAACCCAATCATGGCGGTCGCAATCCCAAATTTTCAACCAGCACGTGCCAACCCGATCAAAAACCAAGTGATTGACGCAAAAACAGCAGGATACGCTCAAGACTTTGAAAGCACCGTCGCCGTCCCTGTCTCGCCTGTGGCGTTTCAGGGATCCCTACGCCAACCCAGGAGACCCTGAGAGGGATAGTTTTTTAGCATAAGCGTTGAAAAGATAGATTAAGCTTGCGTCAGCGCGCACGCGCCGACGCATGCCTTAGCTCTCGTCTACACTCGTTGGACTTTCCCACCTTGGGCGTTGTGAGGCGTGCTGCGTTTTAGTCGATTAAAGAAGTCTTTGAACATGCAATTCACTTTTTTTCCGCATATATATGACATAGGACGCAAACCATTTTGTTTTGCGAAATCACATACAAATACGTAGGATATTATTCTCCAAATTGATATTGTTTGTTTTTGTTAATACGGGCCCTGACGAAGGCCTGAGAAAAAACATAATATAAGGATAATAAAAAATCATAGGGCATTAAAAGAGTGAACAGAGAAAGAAATAAATGTACGACATAACTTTGTATAATACTACAACAGCAGTAGACAAAGAAGTCAGCTTCTTGTCTGAACGAGTACAAAGCAGCACTGGCTGTGTCTTATATGCCCATCCCGGATATTTTTTCCATTCACCTTTTATATATACTACACCGAGCTAAGCAAATAAAGCTATAATTAAAAACTTGTATATCCGTGTTACCAAAGACAAAACGCGTCAATGCTGATAGTTTGAAAGAAAACAAAAAATCACACTAATACAAAGTAATTATGCAACACAGCATCAAGAAAACAAATACCAAGACCGGCCAAAATTGGACAAAATCAGTCATTTTGGGATAATTATTCAATATCTCACGAACTTTCGTTTTTCAGAAAAAACGAACAAAAGGGCCCTGCGCGTATGGCTCAAAGTCACACCTCTAAATAAAATCCCATACCTAATTGTTTGATATAAACGTGAACAAAACGACCTTCAATTGGACAAAATCAGTCATTTTGCGATAATTATTCGATATCTCACGAACTTTCGTTTTCCAGAAAAAACGAACAAAAGGGCCCTGCGCGTATGGCTCAAATTCACACCTCTAAATAAAATCCCACACCTAATTGTTTGATATAAACGTGAACAAAACGACCTCCAAAATCCGTATTTTTCCGATATCTCCGCTTGTTTATCATTTTATAAAACAGAAATAAGCCCAGGCGCAAATGTGATAAGCTACGAAGCAAAAGCCAGATTCTATATATTGTGTGACAACATTACAATCCACCTAAGCTTGGACCAGAAACTGACGTATGTTCGCAAAAATCAGGCTGAATGATACGAACCTGGTAATAGTTATAATAACCTTGACGTGTTATTTTCTCCGTCTCGAGAGGGCCGTTTTGTAGGGCCGTGAGTTGGCTGACTAATAGTTGCCAGCTAGTTATTAGTCGGCTAGTTTTTTAAGGTAGTTGCGGCGGTACCAACTATCCAACTATTTTAGTTGTTTGGATTTATTTCCTTGCTTGTAGAAAGGCTTGTTTGGTACGGGGTAAGTATTTCTCGGCGTCCCGAAGCAGTACTAACACGCACCGGAGAGAGGTCTTCCACAACTCATGGCGCATCAACCGATCTCCATTGACGGTGCCGGTGCCGATGGCAGGGCCGAGGGTGCCGGCACCGCTGAGCCTGGCCTGTCGACGGACCATGCTGATGACGCGTCCGACAAAGAAGTGACTGTTCCGAGCGCTCCTCCGAAAGCGAGTGCACGCGACAAGGTAGCGGTTCTCTACCGCATACAGAAGGAGCACCGGCTCTCCAAGGCCCCCAAACGGGGACAGGGATTCATACTCTGATGCGAGATGATTTGCGGGGTTCTGCATCTTTGTACGGACAATAATTCCAATATACTCCCCGCACCAAGGTACATGTTTCTCAAGATGTGTTGAGCTGTTCGGAAATCTGGAGGCACCGTCAGAAAGCTCAACACTGCGCGCAGCTTCTCACGATTTGTTTTCTTTATTACATTAATTCGCCTCTATTATGCAAGAAACGTATAAACCAGCCCCTTCTTTCCCTGGGTGTAATACTTTGCACACCCTAATTCTGAGCATTGGCTTGGTGAGCTATGACCATAGGCCGCCGGCCATTTTCAGTTACCGTCCCGTCCCGTTAAGGAAATAATATCAAAGTACTGTACCGTCCCTTCCCCTTGATGCATATCGCACCCTCCGTCCTGTCTCGTCTTGCCTAGCCAACTATATGTTTCATTTTTCTTACCGTCCCGTCCCGTTCCGTCTTGATTTTGTTTACCGCCAAACATGTCAAAACAGGCCCGTCTCGAATATTACAAGCCATGAAAAGCCTTCGTTTATTTGCACAACACAACTTGCAGAAACATCTGCTGAGAGCGCCTTGCAGCGTGGATAGGCGCAACTCTACGCGGGTAGACGAGTGAAAAAAATGATTAAATAATCAGGCCGCCAGAAGGTCCATCACATCCGTGACCTCTGCGCCAAGGTGGCCGTCTGGGGGCTCCTGCACATCGCCAGAGCCCTGGCGGGCATCGGAGGCTTCCTTTATAACGTATTTAGGGATACAAAGAGAGGCCACGCCAACCGCGGTCGGAAGGAGGGAGACTATTACTGTAGTACATACTATTCGAAATTAATATAATGATAATATCTGACATTATTTACTATTGATAATGATGGGACAGAGAGAGAAAAATATGGTCGAAAATGTTATACAGTATTGAAATGCTGTACAGATGATCCGAGTACCTTGGAGTAAAGTAAGGAGTATTGGAGATAAGACACTTCAGGTACTTCGTGTACTCGGAGTGTTTTGGGGTTCGATTCTCCGGCATACTGCTCGTACTCGGAGTATTTCGTGTATGAACACTCTCGATACTGCTTGTACTCGGAGTGTTCCGGGGTTCGATACTGCGGGTACTCCTTACTCCGAGTATTTGGGGCTTCAGTGCTGCTGATACTCCAAGTATTCCGAGTATTCAGGCTGTCAGTACTCTATCACTCGGAGTACTCGGAGTACGAAATGTACTCGATACTCGCAGTATACTCAGAGTGTGAAGTACGTTAGGACCATCTTTGCATCCTTTTAAAGTATCGGCCGTCATTCCTCCCAGGTCCTGGGAGCATGTGACTGGCGTTTATAGCGTTTCAAAATCCACAGATACTCCAATTAGCTCGGAGTATAATTAGAGTATTTTCGAGAAAAAACACTTGAGGTACTTTGTGTACTCGCAGTATTTCGGTGTCCAATACTCTCGATACCCGGAGTACTCCGAGTACTCTATAGATGGTTTTACTCCGAGTACTGCTTGTACTCGAGGATAAGTACTGCTCATACTCCCAGTACTCGGAGTATTTGTGCCTTCAGTACTGCTCATACTCCAACTACTCCGAGTATTTAGGCCACCAGTACTCTAATACTTTCAGTACTCGGAGTACGAAAAATACTCCATACTCCGAGTATACTCGGTGTATCGAGTATACTCGGAGCATCTGTGAAATGCTGTCAACATATACGTGCATTAATGAAACAACTACATCACAAAGAATATATTATATTGTACATATTATACATTCAGACAACAACAACTATAATACGTCGTTTAGCTGCAGGGGAAACGGTGCAGTACGTTGTAGACCGCCTGCCTCAACATACGCGGTTGACGGGAAACCGCCTCCGTCCGGTTCTGGATATCTCTGTTTAAGCATTGCACGAATTTCCCCTTCAACATCTCGTATAGCGCCACCTCCTTGTTCTGTGCGTGGAAGCTCCTCAGCTCGTGGGCGATCGCGCAAAAACGCTCGAGTAGCTTGCCTGTGCGGCGCAGCGATGCTCGTGCGTAGGCTTTACTGCTTTCCGCCACGGACTGCATGAGGTGCGTTAGCAAAAGAAAGATGGCCTCCACTCTTTGGTCCAGAGAAGCCTCCGTGCTCCATGCCCCGAAGTCAAAGTTGTCATTCTGCGCGAACTTTTTTATAACAATATTTTGCTAAAGCCTGATACCTTGCCGCCCACCTCTCGTCTGAATGAGGAAACCGAACTTTAGCGCACTCATGCCCTCCACCGTGTCAAACGGTGGGACACTTCCGTGTTCGACGCCCATACCACTACTGTGCGGTTGCCCTTCCGTCACATTGTCTGGGCCAGAGATGGGTTGCTACATCCTGCCAGCCTCCCCCCCCCGTCTCTCCACAAACTTGCAGCCCCGACAACAAATTTTATGCCCCCCCCTTCCCCCCACTGCAGCCTAGTGCTGTATGAGGCTCCGGACCTGTCTCGCCCCCCGGGACCGGCGCCTGCTGCATTTGCTGATGCGACCTCAGTGCTTTCGTGTCCTACGGGATTGCGTCCACCCCCCACCCCCCCACCAGTCCTTGGGGTGCCCCTGTCTGCTGCTGCCGCTGTCCTGACCCTTCTACGTCCCACCTATACCTGCACGCGCTCACTTCCCCGAACCCCCCGAGGCCTGACTGCTGCTGACGTATGCATGACTGCGGTTGCTGTTGCTGCTGCTGCTGCATGCCTGGTTGCTGGCGCAGCTGGGGCAGACCTACTGCTCCTCCTCCCCAACGTACCCCCCCACCCCCCGTTGGCCCCCCATTGTTGCAGCTGCTGATGCGGCGGGTGCGGTACCCACCTCTGTTTCTGCTGCTGATGGATACCCCCTGCCCCCCTTGTTGATGCGGTGCCCCGCCTTGCTGCTGCTGCTGCTTCTGTGGTTCGCCCCCGCTATGTGTCTGCTGCGGTGCCCATCCCAGCTGCTGCTGTGGTGCGCCCCCGGTATGTGGCTTCGGCTGCTGCTTCAGCGGCGTGCCTACCGGGCCCCAAGACGGCCGCAAAGGCACATGAAACGCCGTGAGTCGGTGGTTACCCCCCCCCCCCCCCCCCCTGCCTCCATCTGAAACGAACTCCCCCCACCCGCGAATGAGAGGCCATGATGTTCGGCTCCGGAAACAAAATTGGTTGTAATTCTGCGGAGATAGGGCATGTTGTATGGGATTGGTCTGCTCGCGGTTCCTATACGAGTCGAAACAGTGGCCCCTTCCTGGCGTGTGACGTCCTGTCTCTGAGGTGTGACTCCATTTAACAGACTGCATGTGAACTCCGACGTGCGCTGGTGGGTCACCCCTGATAACTGCACGTTCCTACCCTCTTGCGGAAACTGCTCCTTCCTACCCGTACCAATATTTGCCCAGCGTTTTTTTCCGCACTCCACCGTCGTTGTTGCTCGACCTTCCTCGTGAGAACTGCACCTCTACCGCGCTACCAGCCGCCTCGGGTCCTTGGGTCGACCACTGGCTTGGGCCCGGGCCACCCGCACGATTGTACTGATCTTCGTCTTGCTGGTGTACTGCTCCCTGTCTTGCTGTTGGCGTCTTGCTGCTGGGTCTCTGTAAGGCGTCCCTTCATCCTTGTGCAAAACATTAATAGACGACTCCCTGATGTCCCTAGCTCGATGCTCGGTTCTCTTTAGCTCGTGCAAGGTCTAGCCCGTTAGCTATCTCCCCTCGTTATTATGCTGCCCAACGAGTCTCTACTCCACCAAAATCTAGGTTTGCTTGGTTTCCATTTAGTTCCGTCACTCCTTGTCGTCTCCCAAAATAATATCTGGAACTTTGTTTTTTTATTATTTCCCCATACCAAACACCCCTTCTCCATATATAAAAACGCCCCGTAATTCTCGGTTTTTCACAGGTTTGATATGTATATCCGTTTCCCCCCAAACACAAGGTTGCCCCCACGACCACCTTCCTCATTCAGATAGCAGATTCCGTATAGGGGAAAGGGAAACGGTGCTATACGTTAAACGTTATACAAATGATACTGAAAAATTTGATCACTGCTTTTGGGCATCGGTGTTTGAAAGGAGAAGAGCCTTGATGGGTGTTGCAGGTGGCTGTCGCATTTTTTGTTCGTTTGTTTGTTTGTTTTTTCCCATCCATTTTATTAGCTTCGCCCTTATTTTCTCTCTCCTTCCTATTAATAGTCGTAACTCAGATCTGGGGTCACAAAGTAGACTCCCCTCTCTCCCCCCTTACTACGGTTCGTGCCTTGCATTTTTATCGCTAGAAGACTTCAGCCCTTCATTCTTTCTTCGTCGACTTGCATCGAATTGTGTCTACCCACGATAGAAGGCGCTCTCAGCAGCTGATTCTGCTTTATATTTATTTTTTCAAATACACTCAAAAGTTCGACCTAAGTGAGACTTGAGCCCCGGAAACAAGCACATAGAAGCAGTCGATGGTACCACTATTTAATAAACCATCGACGCGACCGACTTGGATGGAAACATAACATACCAAAATCAACACTTAATTCGGTCGCCCCGATGGTCTGGTGGTGCCCTCAAACGCTTCTAAGAGCTTGTTTCCGGTGATCGACTTTCACGCGGGTCGAACTTTTGAGTTGTATTTACAATAATACATCTCAAACGATATACGTGAATGAATATAGCGACGACGTGTATATGTAAGATACACAAATTTGGATAACAAGTGCTATGATAGCTGCAGGGGAAGCGTTGACATGCGTTGGCTAATTGTCCATCTAGTAGTTCCAAGTTCGAAAATAGCCCTAATTTTCCAGGGCCTTCGGGTACAGTTTTTGATCTTGGGAACTTAACTTTTCCTACAGAATTTAGCCACAACGGGAATTCACCTGTATTTTTGAACTTCAACGGGCCTGTACGGGAACCCTTCCATCGAGAGCTAGACACCACGTGAATTTGCGGCATTTTAGTACGGGAACCGTCCACTACGGGAAACCTTCTCACGGGAAACGGTCACCACGGGAAATCTCCCCGCGGGACGTAGCCACCACGGGAATTGAAGGCATTTCCCTGTCTTCGGGGTTGCGTCGTTGGGGCGTTATAGCCGCACACGGAACACGGAAGCTTCTGGTCTCTTATGGTCTGAGATGGCGTCTCGCTGCGGGGATGGTAACAATGTTGTCATTTGGTATATTATAATCTTTGCTAATACGGGTACTTTTGTTTGTTCGTTTTTTTAACCCGTTTATTATCTTCGCACTTTTACCCCCCTCCCTCCATAACGTCGTAACTGAAATCCCGGGTCAGAAAGCAGGCTCTTCTCCCTGCTCCCCAAGGTTCATGCGTTGATTTTTATGGCGTATTGTTTATATTCTTGGTATATTACTACGCAGAATATTCTCGCAAGAATGGTAGAATGTGAGTTTTGTACGTACGTAATAAGTTTTGCCAATCAGATGAATGCAGAAATAGATGGTAGTATGAATCGTAGCCCGTTACATACACCTGGTCCAGTTCGTAGTTAGTTGTGACCTGCACGTGACAGCGCAGTGCAGCATAGTCAGTGCTACGGGTCCAAGGTGTGATACAGACTATTATAGTTTTGAGTTCCCAGTATGTCCGAGGAGAGCAAGTCGCCGGAGGCTGAGGTCATTCGAGTTGCTGCTGCGCAAGACGTTCAGGAAGCTTTGGCTGCTGCGCAAACCCGAGCCGAAATAAATGCGCATGCCGCTGTAGCTGTGGTGCAAGCACAAGTGGACGCACGCCGTGCTGGGTACCCAAAATACTAATTTACTTTTAAAATTGTGTATGTTGAATGTTTTCATGTATTTATGAAGTTTCGATTGTTTGTATTATTTAATACCTGGTATTGTCGAATAATGTATTTGGGGCTTTTGCTGCCAGTACATAGTAGAGTATAATATACCTGGTATACTGCCATTTGTATTATGTTTCGTCTCAGAATTCGTTTTTTTATTTGTCTTTTAGTTCCTTTTTTCGGTTCGGCTCATGTCGTTGTGTTCTCGTACCCGGTACGTTAGCATCTCACTTGCCTTGCCCATTAATTTGCGTTTGTTTTGTATTGGTATTTCTCTAGGATTAGGAATCAGGAAACACACTGGGTGTACTGATGTGGTTGGGTAGAAAGAACGGATTTTTGTAATGTGAAGACAACACACACAGACAGGAAGTACACCGTATATATGTGACCCCCCTTGAGTTCCACAGATGTAATATTTTGTTCTCCTCAAAACCCGTAGTTCACGCGATCACAGTATCCCACTCAGCTTGCAAAGAAGAGTTTCGATAAAATCCTCGATCTCACAGCTGTTGTTGTTTTCATAATAACTTGATAACTTTGAAAACATAAATTACAAAATTACAAATTGCAATTTTATGTCATCGCAGACCTCGAAGACCTCGAACTTTTTTACAGCAGTGTACTGGTGTGGTATGTCGTATCATATATATAAATCCGCATATATTTGATTAATACGAGAACCGGTTCTTAGTAGGATGCAGCTCACCCTTTCTTCGACTCGCCCAACGCCATACAGCGCTTCGCACTTGGTGCAAACGATGTCTGCCTGGTCGGTGAAAAACCTTCTGAATGTGCTTCGTCCCGGCGTCACAGGGATGCGCGCCCCTATGGTCATGCGACTATGACACGTACTTGGTAGGTACGAGTGTTCGGTGTGCGTGCTGATTCCGTTAGGTGATACCATGCACGCTACCAGTAAAGACGCGGGAAGGATACCCGAAGGGATGTTTTTTTCCCCCCCAACAGTTTTGGGTTGGACGCGAATTGGAAGATCATTTTGTATCCACGGGATTTTCCCGCGCACGGGAACGGGAAACCACGGAAAAATAGGTATTTTCACGGAACCCGTTTGGATGGGATAACGGTAACGATTTTTGCACAGGAACGTGTGATCAAAAATATTTCACGTTATAACCGGCGGGAGTTTTTCCGCAGGAAATTTCCCAAGGAAGGCCCCGATATTTAATAGATAAATGCTTTTGGACATCGATGATCGGTTTTGAACATGAAAAAAAGTTCGAACGGTTGTTGCTGGTGGCTGTCGCGTTGTTAGGCATGTTGAATTTAACATTAAGTTGCACACACATGAAGTGATGGCCCTTTTCCGGTATGCCTTTACTTTGGATTGTGCGGGAAGCCCCAATTTGACCGGGAAAGAAGGGTAGAGTTGAAGTTTTCTCGCTTGAAACATGCAAGGCGCGCACCGTACGAGCTGGGCCAGCCAAGGGGCCGCCAGAACGGTTGATTGGCTATGCCCCGCTCAATTATGCGAAATGTTATATATATTCGACACGGTGTGGTTTATTTGGTACGCTCGTTTTTAGTGAATTTTGATTTTAGATAGGTAACTCGACTCCTTTTGACTCGTCTGTTTGTGACTTGACGTTTGAGGTCTTGCAGGCAAGCGTGGTTTCTTATGCAGGCGTAATGAAAAACACACGTCTTTTTTTCATGTGACACGGAGACTACTAAAGACGACATACCACACATATATATACACCAGATTAGGACATATAAAACCCGTAAGTACGCGCGATCGAAGTATTACACTCAGCTAGCAAATATGATTTTCGACGAAGTCCTCGATCTCACAGCTGTTGTTTTATATGTCTTTTAATGTATATACACCAGGTAGTATGTACGTAGGTATGGATGTACGAGTATGCGTATGTATATGTATGTGTGTTCAGACGAATGAACTGGAACTCAATGACACGCAACGACACGCAAACATCAGTGTTGACAGCCAGGACCCCCGGGTCACCGTGAGTGAGGTGAAGGGCAAAGAAAGGGGGAATAGTGAGCTACGGTGACGCATCTAATCATACTAAAATAACACCGGTAGGACCCGTGGGCGCCTGAGAGCGATTAGCGAGGAAATAGTCGATGAAAAAACATAATGCTATTAATAGTCGTAAAGCATATATATCCAAATAGTTTGCGGCTGGCGCCGCCTGCTCAAAAAGGCGAACGCAAAACCTTGATATTGGGCGCATGTGGTAGAAAACGTTCACTGTACTTATACCATCACCTCTATTTTACTTTCATTCGATTTGCCCTTCGACAATGTTCAGGGTGTTTTCCATGCAGAATGTAGGAAGCTAACAACGAAGGAATACTATAGCACACCTTCAACCGTTCGCCCCGGTGGGCTTTGAGGTCCCCACGAAGATTGTGAAGGTTGAGGTCCAGGATTTGAGTCCCCATACGAGAATTTTGATTATCACAAGGCACGAATTAACTGGAACCTGTAGAGGGTATCTACAATAATAGCGAGATTAGGCACAATTGGACGAGCGTCAACGGGGTAATAACGTCTATGCCTGCTCTCTCTTGCAGACCCAAGAGCCCCAACACGTATTAGGCACTGACACGAACAATATGCTATACGCTGGTCGGAAGCAGGCCTAAGCATCAAAACAGGAGATATGCCGTGTTCGTTAAAGAGGGTTATTGTACAATAATTGATATCCCTACGAGCTGGTTCAGGCATATCACCCGAAATTTCGTCAGTCACGAATGCCCCATGCAATAGCAACTCCAATGTTACATATTTGGTATCATAGTGACCGCCATGAACAGTGGAAGAGGGTGACATCGCCAGTTTTTTGTTCAAGGACCTAGAACTGGCGCTACCGCCGCAAATGTTGAGCGACCAATCACAGTCCTTCAAAGTGGTCAACAAGAGTCAGGCGTTTCCGTAGGATTCCCCCCCCAATATTGTTTTCTGAACGAGCCGCTTCCAGGTGGTCCAAGGCATGTTTGTACAAAGTTTCACGCAAATATTCGAAGATTTGACTGCGTATGATCATATTATATCATATTTCACGCCCAAAATCGATTCCACACTGAAACTAAGTGATTACGAGGCAACGCCTATTTTTGCACTTTTACCGCTCAAAAGTACAAATGTCCACGCTGTTTTTTTAAGATAGGCCCTTAGGTTTGTTACACGTGTTTTATGCGCCCTACCCGAGCCTTTTACGAATGTATTTTTTCTTTTGCCGGAAATTTCGGATATCTTGAGACCCAAATTTCCCAAAAAAATACAAAACGAACAATAGCTGACGAAAAAAAACAAAAAACAAACAAACATCCTTTAAAGTCTCGGGTAGGGCGCATAAAACACCTGTGCCAAATTTCAGGGTCTATCTCCAAAAACACGGCGTGGACATTGGCCACTAAATGCATTTTCCGCGGTATGCTTGAACCAGCCTGTACTGAAAACAAGACGAAAAATATATTTTCCCAAGGGCTCAAGTACCCTTTTTGTGTTTTAAACGAAGGGGCCCCTTAAAATAGAGTATTTTGAAGCACATCATCCGACCTGCCGCGTCAACGTGGAGTGTTTCACCAAGCACAGCATCCAATCAATCCTGACCGCTGGTATAGTGTTTGGGTTTGGGATCGGGCCGGTGGGTCGGCTTTAGGCGACAAGCACAAAAAATCAGAATATTATAATTCTGACCGCGCGATCTTTCATTCCTCATTTTATAGGACTGGAATACCGTTTTGGGGACAAATGACTTAGAATCAAAGGGTTTGTCCCCAAAATAGGACTGCAGTCCTAAAAGGGTTATGATTCGATTCGGTGGTGTTTGTCCTTTTAGACAGCAGTGTAATGTTTCTCCATCTAGCTTGGTGATTACTCACCATGCGTTGGAAAAAAAAAAAAAGTTGGTTCCTTAATCAAGACCAGCGTGCATCGACAGCAATGCCTTGCAGGAGCATCTGACTCTAGGGTGGCGAATATACTTTGATAACCCTAGTTCAGGCGTAGATTACCTATACCCCTGTCGCTGCAGCAGTTACAGCGCTACAAAGACCAACAAGTAACTTCAGTCAAAACTAACATTTACGCCCTCTCTCCACTTCGAAAAACAATGATCTCCTGCTGCTACCTGGGAATGCCTCCTACGTGTCCCCGTGGTCGTGGTTTCATTACACCTACTACTCATGATATTGTGATAGACATAAATATTCGTCAATCGGTCGCCCCGATGGACTGGTGGTACCGTTGAAGGCTACTTACAGTTGTCTCTCGGGTCAAAGCTCACGTGGGTCGCATGTTTGAGTTAATTTACTAAATATAAACAACGTAGGCATCAAATGCTGAGAGCGCCTCGTAGCGTGGGTTGGCGCAACTCGATGCAAGCCGACGAGAGAAAAAAAGGCAGGAGTTTTTGGGGACTAAATATGCAATACATGAACCGTAGTGGCCACTAGGGAAAAGAGCCTACTTTGTGATGCCGGGTCCACGTTTCGACTAGGGAGGAAAGAGAAAACGATATCGAAGATAAAAAATGGTACGTTAAAACAATTTTTTTTATAAAACAACCCGACCAGTCTTTATTATCATTTTTTCACGTCGTCGGGATTAATCGCATATTATTTCAGAGCGCCCCTGGCATCGTTAAGTGCCGTTTGCAGATGGCTTTGTAGTCTGTGGGCGGTTCCACCGTTTCTTCTTTTTGACGTTCCTTGCTCGGCTTCGTAGCCTTGCCGTTCAGAGGTGTGGGAGTGGGTTTTGAGGAGCCGCATCTTCGACTCATGTTTTAGTTCGTGGAATCGGGGTTTCCACGAATTTCTCATATTTCTGCATATACGGCTCATCAGGGTGGGCTAGTGTTATGGTACTGCTGACATGATGTGGAAACGTTTGGTAAATACCTGGTATCAGGTATAAGAATCGTATTGGTAGTACTTTGAAGGCGGTATCTTAGGTGGGAACCAGGGATGGTTCCCGATGGCTTTGTGCCATCTCGTCTTCTCAGACGTTCATCACGCGAAAACGGAATATACCTGCTCTCCTTCTATCTCTACGCAATCAACACACGTGAGTACCAACGAGTACCCGTTCCATAGGCTGACCTGGCTAGGGATACCCTGTCCTTCTATACCTAGCTTTACTACATTAGCTACCACGGCGGCCCCTACGCGGCCGCCACAACGGCCGCCCCCTTGTAGAATATTGCGTGTACGACAATATTTCGCTACACATCTTTGTCTCAAAGTGTCTGTGGCAATGTATTTAGTACCTGGTATCTCTCTACGACTAGGAATTGATGTAGTTTAGTAGAGGGGAAACTCAGTGAAGACGACACACTGTTATATTTTGTAGTTTGTTTTTCCATCCCAATGTTTTTTTTTTTAGTCGTAACTCAGATCCGGACCACGTGAGGGCACGTGAGGGGAAACTCAGTGAAGAAATCGATGATAATGATAATAATAATAATAATAATAATAATAATAATAATAACAGCAGAGCAGCAGAAGCAGCAGCAGAGCAGCAGAAGCAACAGCTTCCGTTTTTGCTTTTTTCGATTTTGCGTCCGACTATTCTTGCCGTCGTGTGCTGCTCCTGCTGCTGCTGCCCACGACCTACGCGCGACACCGCGCCAGCACGCTCCGCTCCAAGCCCGCCCGGCGCCCGACATATATAGACCGTGGCGGCGCGCCGCTGCTGCTGCTAGTGCTGCTACTGCTGCCACCGCAGTGTGGTGAAATTGAAATGATACACGACGATCTGGAATCCTGTCGCGCTCTACGAGCAAGGCGGTACGAGTACTGCTGCTACCGCAGTGTGGTGAAATTGAAATGATACACGACGATCTGGCATCCTGTCGCGCTCTACGAGCAAGGCGGTACGAGTACGTCTCCATACGAGTACGACTCGTACGAGTAGTTATTCTGAACAGCGCATCCTTCACGACACCAAGCCGGCGAGAGCGTACCGTAGCGGGCCGCCAGCAGTCCGCCGGCGCCCCGGTAGGCAAATCCAGCACCGCTCGTCCGTATCATACTGNAATAATAATAATAATAATAATAATAATAATAATAATAATAATAATAATAATAATAATAATAATAATAATAATAATAATAATAATAATAATAATAATAATAATAATAATAATAATAATAATAATAATAATAATAATAATAATAATAATAATAATAATAAAAATAATAATAATAATAATAATAATAATAATAATAATAATAATCATAATAATCATAATAATAATAATCATTTATTCATTTGGAGCCTATTGATTTGTATACACTGGCCGTTGGCACAATTGCTTGGAGATGAACCTATATGGGTGACATGACCTTGGTATTCTGGGGTATGCCAAACTCGAAGTTCAGTCTGGCGCAGTCGCTGAATCTCGACCACCCCGTCCGATACTTTCACAACTTACTTGCCAATGTTTTACAAGCAGGTGACGTCCTCTAGTAGTGGAAATTTGCCAGGTCCTTCATTAAAAGTAGGATCGCCTTGATTGCAAACATTACCAAAACAATTCGCTTGTTGCCCATTCAGGCAAAGTCTTGCTGAAAATGGTCGCGTCACGCCTGCGCAACTAATGGCATGCCGAAGGGATATTTCTCGAGAAACATCGCGATTTTCGCCTGGCAAGATAAACTGTCGACATGGTATTCGTGTTGCATCGACTGCAAGAACTCGAACGACCCAGAAACATGCCACTGCTCACGTGGTTCAATGACCGGCAGAAACGATATGAGTCCGTCGACTGAGAGCTGCTGCGGGTGGTGCCAGCACGCTTTGGCGTACCGGATAAGATGATAAGGCATTCGAGCTCGCGTGCGTACAGTCGACAGTGATCACTCGGAATAGTTGATACCACTCAGGGGTTGCACCGCTTTTGTGCGGTGTAATTTTCGCTGCTGTGATACACGCCGTGCTGGTACGCTTCAGTGAGGACCCATCAACTTCAAGCGACTTGGTTCACCTTGAGTGGGACGTCAATAAGGACGGGGTGAAGGTTGGCCTACTAGCATGTGTATCGAGGAATGTATCGGGCGTGGTATACGCCGACGATGCAGGCATTGTGTTTAAGTCAGCGGAAGGCGTTGCGAAAATTATGACTAGCATTGTTATCGTTTTCGAAGCAGCAGCCCTCACACTCTCCACAAAGATAAGGGAGACTTTGCTGCTGCGGACAACGAACCAGGCCTTCCGTACACCATGCTAGTCGTCGAAGTAGCGGGCCACACGCAAAGACAAACGACGCAGGTTCTGTACAGTTATGGTTTTGTCGTGGCAAGCGCTGGCAGTATACCAGGATTCACACGGTGGATACGACTCGCAAGTGCATGCCACAATGCATTTAAGAGGGAGTCGCACGATTCCAGGATGCCTCGCTCACCATAGAGGTGCGCATGCTAAAGATCTAGGTGACTGATACAACTGCGGTACGGGTGGGTAACGTTGACCCTTGGCCAGGAGCACCTCGTTGGGCTCGGAACGGCACACCGCGACTCTCGTTTACAAAGCAACGGCTTCCAGCACCGACAACTCGTCTGAAAATGGCACAATGCGAGAGCGTTGGGACGACCGTCCGCAAACGACGCCCCTTCTATGGGTGGGACGTACAGCGGACGAACATTGAGCGGCTGACCCATCGCGTAATAATCGGGACAATGCCTTGTCGGACAAACCCTAGTCAAGGCCGACAAGACAGTAACTGTGCACAATGTTTGGCAGGCGATATCAGGTGTTTTTAGTTCCCCTTCATGTTTCTTGCACCATCTGAGCGACTGTATCTTGCGACGAACTACGACTGAGAAATTCCACTACCAGGACTACAAATATCCTGGTACAGGGTATGGCTACGGTTATTTTACGAAGGAGCCAGAATTCGCGAAGCTTTTTATAAACTGACCAAATTACATTTTAGATTTGATTGGAATGTCCGCCGGTTATCGGCTAATGTATTTTTTATTTTTTTGTATCGTAATTCCTCATAGAATATCCGAAGTTATATACGCTGTATGCACTACCAACTTCATTCAAAAGCTGTCGCAATAAAACCTAAACACACCTGATAGCAGAAACCATTGTTTTTGATTCACGGCGAGGTACAGCAGCTAAAATGGTGTAAAAACAATCTCTTTGATTTGAAATGTTGTTGTCATCGGTCTAAAGGAGGCACAAAAACGTAAATTCCACATATGAACTTGTGAAACAAAACATAAAATGTATACATAACGTTTTACGCCTGGGGAGCATCGCTAAGTGAAGCGACTTTACGTCGGTCAGACCCCGCAACCGGACTAGTCGAACTTGTCAAGAGGAGTCACTCGTCAGGTAGAAACAATTAATAGTATGTGTTTGTTTGTTTGAGGACCCACGCAGTCGACTATATCGTCTCTGCGCCTCCGAGAATCGCTTAGAGAAAGCTATCCCAAGCATTACTGGAAATAACTGGGTCAGTTAACTGTTTTATTTTGCTGTAAACAGATGGCAGCTTTGGCAAATCAAAAACGTCTCCCAGACTCAAAGCATTTAAATTAGTATTCATTTCGAGCCCTTGTTCAGGTAACGAGGTGTCTGGCCTATTTTACTGTCGTAAGGACTTCCTGGACCCCCCTATGATTCGCCAACGGTGCATCGCGCTTACAAGTAAATAAAACGTCCACGGTACACCTAATCACCTTGTACTCAAGCTGGCCTTCGTCTATATATGGGTATATGTTTACCTACAAATGGCTCGGCCGATCCCCTTTCTATTACATGATGTACGGCAGTCGTCCCAACCACACGATGGGACCGTCAGCCAACCTGCCAATACAAACGCCCGAATAGACCAATACACACCTCGTATGAAAGCGGCTCGGGCTGGAGACAGCACGGGGCGGCTGGGACACCGCACGGTCGGCCCAATAGGAATCGTATTTTCAGTATAGATACGTACCTGAGTTTTGTTTATTCCTTCGCCAGACTCAGCCAGTCTGCCCGTTATATGTGGTGCTCATGTGTTTTGCCATTGTTGCTCAGATGCTCCGAGTATACTCGATACTCCGAGTATTTCGCGAGTATCGAGTATTTTGCGTTCTCCGAGTACTTAGAGTATTATAGTACTGGTGGCCTAAATACTCGGAGTACTTGGAATATGAGCAGTGAAGGCCCAAATACTCCGAGTACTGGGTGTATGAGTAGTACTTGTACTCGAGTACAAGCAGTACTCGGAGTAAATACATCTGAATTACTCGGAGTTTTCCGAGTATCGAGAGTATTTATTGGACACCGAAATACTGCGAGTACACAAAGTACCTGGAGTATTATTTTCTCGTGAATACTCTAATGATACTCCGAGGTAATGGGAGCATCTGTGAATTTTGAAATGCTATAAACGCCAGTCACATGCTCCCAGAACCTGGGAGGATTGACGGCCGAGTCTTTAAAATGATGCAAAGATGCTCCTAATAGACTTCACACTCCGGGTATACTCCAAGTATCGAGTACATTTCGTACTCCGAGTACTTAAGAGTATCAGAGTATTAGCGGCCTGAATACTCGGAGTACTTCGAGTATGAGCAGTACTGATGCCCCAAATGCTGCGGGTACAAGGAGTACCCGCAGTATCGGACTCCTAAATACTCCGAGTACAAGCAGTATCGAGAGTTGTCATACCCGAAATACTCGAGTACGAGCAGGTTCCCGCAGTATCGAACGCCGAAATACTCCGAGTACACCAAGTATCTGAAATATTTCATCTCCAATACTTCGTACTTTACTCCAAGGTACTCGGAGCATCTGTGTATTGTTGTGACTGGTGAAACGGTAGAGGGGGGTACTCTCGTTTCCACCACGAGTACCTCATTTACGCAACACAATCGTGTTGACCCGCACCTCGCGCCACAGTAGACTTTAAAAGGAGTTGGTGTCGCAGAGGAACAGACAATTTCATGCCTGTGCACACCGCGCTTTTTCACGGCTTTAAACGCTGAGACGCTTAATACCGGCAGAAACTGTAATTGTCACTCGTCGGAGTGACTTTTCCTGGCTGAACATATTTGCCTTGAATGCAACGCACCTTCGTTGCAACGTGTTTTGTTTAATCGTAGTGGTGGGGAGGAGCTCTTTTTTACGCTCGTGTAGTCAATTGACCCATTCTACACTTGCCCTATTTACTGGATGCCGGCAAGCCTCGTGTGGTGGCCTGCATTAACCGGATAGTCTCTCTATAACCACGGGAAAGTCTTCGTTGTTCGTCTCTCACGAGAGCATCGGTGGCGTTGTAGCTGCCGGCTGAGACCAATCGGTAATGGTGCCCGATTTGTGACGTCGCGTTATACTGGTCGCTTTTCGTTGTCTTCGCGGTCGGTATAAGCACGACGCGCACAAGCTTACCTTGACGAACCTAGCGAAGCTTTTTTTTAGCCCGACCCTCCCGGGGTTTGTTTCTGGTCACGGTATCCGTTTCCTATGGAGCTCGCTACCGAACACGTACAATGGAACGACGTAAACAAGCCGCAACAGACAACCGGAAATGACAAGGCGTAAACTAAACGTGCCGCTAACACGAAGGAGTACCGGTGTACTATTGTTTGCCAGCACCAAGCCCATTGTGGTTGTCATGAACCCCACCTTCGCGTATACCACAGTACTACTGTGTTTATGTACTTAGATCTACTCAAGAATATTTGTGCTATATTGTACGTAGCAAGGGTCGCATCGGCTTTTGGTGATGCCCGAGGCCAGGCGCGTACGGGTGAGACGCGTGGCACGGCAAGCAGCAGCATACACGTCTCCGCGTTTTCAAAAGCCGGCGTATTGTACTTCTGTTTTCGGCGCACAGGGAGTTATACCGCTGCTTGCTTTTTAGTATCGGTGGGAGATCATCACCATCGAAAGCCAGTGGACGTTTCCGAAAGCAAGTATACCGGACAACGGACCCTCTTTTCAGGTTAGGGGCCGTGCCCCACACATTCGATACAAGTAGATTTACCTACGCGTACCGTGGTTCGTATTAGAGAAAACACCTACATTATACAACGGGCTACTACCCATGTACCAGGTACATATTCTACGAGTTATGAAGTACTACGTGCGTAAAAACGGCGAATCAACTAATATATATATGCAGATACAGCAAAGACAAGAGTTTAAACGAAACAACACCCCCTCTCTTACATGATGATAGCGAGGAAATCGACCCAAGTCCGTCATCAACCCCCACACGATCCAACGACGGAGGGATTTTCATTTTGGAGTGCAGCAGCAGGTGCCGTTAGCCGACGTGTGTCCAACATGCGATCGCCGAAAAACAGGGAAAGAACATCCAACAGCCTTTTGATATTTTCTCGAAGAAAGCACCTTGATCCGATTTTGGTAGTTGGACGCCGCAGCGGTGGGGACTTGTCATTTTGTATACGTTATTATCCATACTGCATTCACCAATTTGTTTTCTGATCAAAACAGTACATTTGTATCATATAGAAACAATTGATTTTTATTGGTGCCGAAATTTCTTGGAACGGTCTCGACTACTTGCAAGTTCGGTACGTTTCGCCCGTGGTCTATTCGGGCTTTTGGGTGGTGACGCGGATACGTGTCTAGGGGCCCAAAACTGTGCCCGAAACACCAAGCAAATAGCGTGTGTACTCGGCTTGGCTTCGGGCATTTCACCAGCGCGTCGGTATTGCGTTTGAGGCTGGTTTGAGCATGCGAACGCTCCTGTGACTGCCTTGTTTTTGCCCATACCCCCAACCGACGACCAAACCACGAGGGGTATACCTCCGGTCGCTCATTTGCTCGTACAAAATAAAGATAGAATATCGAGCCCATGTATTATGTTTTCTCTGATGGAAACGATAATCATCAACGTCAACCCTGACTACACTATTCACGATATACATACCCTGCCGCTCACCTGTGCTTTCCCGTGTGCCCAACAATCCTCGACTGCAGGAATTGCTGAGAACGTGTTGGACAGTTCAAGGAAACAACAATCTGGCACCAACGAGCGCACGTTTGTGGCAAGATGAACACAGGTATATCAAAGGAATGTCAATGTTTGGGGTTTCGGTTGATTGCCTCTCCGCAACATGCCAGACAGCTAGATTATATTGAACGCATACACTCTTCGTTGGACTTACCCGACGCTTTGCGGTTTTGAGATGCATCCCGCAGCATCACTCCAGGTGATGTTCTTGGCTTCGCTCCAGACAAGCTGTCATCGGCAGCAACACCCCAGCCCTCACGCGCAACCTTAGCGAAACGCACCTTGTTTTCTCGCAGGTCGTCAGTGCTTCTGAAATTAAGACATGTATGGCCTGGTAATCGGACAGTTGTGGTGGACCAAGCACAATAAGTCATATCGCAGTGCGATTCGGTGGTACGCTGACTCAGAAGCATCGCTAAACCCAGGTGTTTGGTTCTTCAAAGGTGGCCCTCTCTGTCTAGTGGAGAAACAAGATTAGAGGGGGGGGGTACTGCAAATTGGAGCTAATGTGACTGCTTTCCATCGATGCGGCTGAAAGTAACTCACACATTCTACGGCTAGGTATGCGCCGGCTGATCAACCTCATGGCATCTTGATTTTTTTAATTGGGCATTGAGAAAGTACATACGGGGCAAGCTTACGTACGTCGTGTTGTACAGAACCCCGTTAGAGTATGTATACCAATTACATATAACAAAATACTCTGATTGTTGTGAATGACCCCTCTCCGCAGGTTCGGCTGTCCAAGATCAGGAAGTGCTACTTGACTTTTTCTGGTCAACCGGTGGAGAGTCTTGGAAGAACCGCCATGGCTGGGCTTCGAACGAAGATGTTGGCGCCTGGTTCGGTGTCACCACGAACGACGGCGGTCGTGTTGTCTGCGTATCCCTGCCGGACAATGACCTTCGGGGTGAGAGACGCAGCTTTAAGGTCGTCGAGCCCCCCAGACGAGGCTAGGTGTAACAACGGCAACATTTTGTATTCATTTGGTGTAAGTACATTCCGTCAGACCGAACATATGAGTTTCCCAACCAGGTTGTAGCGTTATTTTAGCGCGTTGTCGTTGCATACGTATAGACGTCAAAGGATATTGTACCCTTTGCCATACCATCGTGTCCGTTCTTGGAATATGAAGCATATGCCGTAGCTTGCACAAAGTATACAGCATGTATGTTGATGGCACATATTCTACCAATTTGCCACAATGGGTGAATTTATGGGGTTCAGCGATTCGTCTTGTTGTCGTTCGAAAAATGACATCTTCATGTGAATGCCCTGTGACAACCACTCGCTCTGTTAAATACTGCAGACAAGCTGTAGTTTGGGATTGTATGTCGTTGTCATCCACCGTACACCGTAAGGATCCCTCGGACATCGGCACGGTCCCAGCCAGAGGGCTTATCCACTCAATGTTCTGGAGGCGCCTTCAATGGCTATTTTGTTGATTGTCTACGTACCGTTTTCCCTCCGACTGCAGTTCGGTAGTTCAATCTATAGAGTCTTTTCGTTTGCAGCCCCTTACAAACTATAGAGTCGTTTCGTTTAGCAGCCTGGTCAAGTTGATGGGATTGCCATATACGCTACATATCTGAAAAGAGTGTTTTGAACGATCACTAATTTGATTTGTTCTGACAACTACGCAGGAGAAATCCCTAGAAGTATCGGCCACCTTTCGATGATCGAGGAGCTCCGCCTTCAAAGCAATCAACTCATAGGTAAGTAAAAAATGTAGTTATTGCCGGCTAAATATCTGCCTTATTATCTTCGTCGTCAATGGAATGGTGTGGAGGGTTTAACTTCTGCCTTTTAATTGACAACTCGTCTTCGTGAAAAATGGAAACTTCCCCAGGTCATTAGCGAAGTTCGCGAACTATGATGCCTTTCAACTGTATATTCAAGGGGCACAGGCTTGGATGACTCGTTCGTCTCCGACCATACCGTTCTGTGGTCTATTCGTAGAAAACAGTGGAGTTTAGCCTCCAGAGACGAAGCTGAACTATTGCCTACATTTAGCCGATGTCTTCTAACCTTGGGTTGTTTTAGTCGAGGCGTATCCGTTAGAACGATGTGAATTGCATGTATTTCCCCTGACGCCGAATATTCGCACAAGCAATCATTCAACCCCTACTCCAACTTGTATGTATTATTTGTATTTTGGCCGCAATAAGTAGAGGTAAGGGTGTAGAGACACGATGTTGACGGCGGAGGTACTTGGTTGCTTATCCTGTATGAAAAACGACGACAGTCAACGACAAACCTGACGAATTTGTGGCACAATTATATACAAGTTACACAAAAGCTGGTATATATAACGAAGTGACTGTGGTCTAAGCATTTCGTATACTGCGCCATATCGGAAGATCCATGGTCCACGCATTTCATCCACTGCACTATACTCAAAGTTCTTGCCAGACTTCACGAGTACCGGCACGAACTTGGTCATAATTTCAACTCACCTAGTTGTTTACGCAAAGCTCAGTTACAACAATGGGTGGCTTTGCAAAACGGGGGAATGTTGTGGGTGCAGGTGAAATACCGGAGGGGCTTGGGAATCTTGAGGCCTTGAAGACTCTCCTTCTGTGGGAGAATCAACTTTGCTGTAGGGTTGAAACGTTGTACTGTTGTAAGGGCGACCCGTCAATGCTATGCATACGATATCACTAGCATAAAGAAACTCTGTTTATCGTATAGTCGGGGCGTAAAACACGAGGTGTGTGAAGAAACCAACATTACACGCATACATAAGATTTAGTTTTCAGAGCTCACCTAGCTCACTGTGTTTCCCGCTAGCTTAACGTAAAGTGGATGGGTTCATTCTACTCGCCTCCCTCCATATAGCTTGCCGTTAACTGATTCGCCTGTTTCACATTGTATTGTATTTCGCTTTTGAACGATGAAGTAGGTTTGACGTTGTTTACGAACGACTGGATCGGTTAGTCAACATAAATCCCCTGCTCGGGATGTGTCTGAACACTTGGTGTTTGGAACCGTAGAACACTTGTTGAGAAAATATTTGTCGAAGATATATGCGCTCAAAACACCCGACTTTTCTTTGGGCTACCATGCAATCGCTTCAATAGAGGGTGACTGGGATTGTCGCGAAACATGCGTGATATGCTCAACCTGGCGTGATGCATATTTCTCACTGCACACGAAGTTATTCGGTGATGCCTCGAATCCTGCTGTTGTCTGATGTCGCGCTTTCGCGGGTTGCAGTCACTCATCGCATAGCCCGCTTGTTAAAATTCTAAAAACGACTACACACTCGCCCCTCCCACATCCACCACGACTCACACCACACGCTATAGTTGGGTGGCCGAGACATTGTTTGGGCGCGGTGTAGACTGCATCGCACTTGACATACCTACTAGAAGTGACCGGAATTAACCGAACGTATGCGGGTCGACGTTGTCCCACGACCGAATTCAACCAACAACGATATTCTTGGTTTTTTTGGCTGAGTGTGAGATGTTGTATAAGCTTGCAATATACATAAAATTAATACAAACTTTCCCTAACGCAGGCGGAATCCCAAATGAGCTTGGCAACCTTCTGGCTGTGGAGAAGATCGACCTCTCGAATAACCAGCTAACCGGCACGTTTTTTTGGTCATTCAGTTGTCTATAAAGTACTTTTCCGGAAGATGTCGTATATATATATATATTTTTTTTGTTGAACAATTACACAGGGCACTAAAAATAAATAGGGAGTACGCGTTTCGTTTGAAATCATAACACGATTGGTGCAAAACATCCAAGTGAACATTTGTTCGGCGAGCTACGAGATAAGTCGACATTGTGTTGTACCCGTTTTGTTTTTTTCAGAGTCTATGAGTCACATGTATACCTGTATCCCACGACGATACCTAGGTTTTAATTCAACAGCTTTAGACTCCGTTCATAGACGGATTAACCACTCGACTGTACATTCTCCATTGGTTTCACCGCATGTTCGATCACTCTTTCGTTCTTTTGGTCTATTCCAGGTTCGTTCACGACCGCTTCCCTTGTGTGTGTGACGAAGCCCTTTCGCTTACACGAGTACGCATGACGTTCAAACGTCAGCTGTTGTAGTGTCATTTTCATACCACCCGATAAGTCTCCAGCTTGACACGGTATTGCGCGTGGCACCCTAATATCGCCGGGCCTGGCCGCCTTACACCTACCCTGGATGTGTCACTCGACACATGCAGAGCCAACCACGCGCCCTGATGACACGAACATGCCAACGTGAAACTTTCGGATCAAGAACATTCGACACATTTGTTCTTCAAATGCTGCTAAATTCAGTTTCATGTGGCGTAAGGGCGCTTGTGGGGCCCTGAACCAGGCCAAATACAAAAACCGAGTGCGATGTTGACGTCGGCGTAGGATGAGGATCTCAAGCAGATACAGGGGTTAAAAACCTAGAGTTTCCGATTGTACGCAGCACGCATGGGTTTGGATCATGGCCAATACAAAACTTCAGATAACCCATAGCTTTACGTCGATTCTGCTTTGAAAACTACGCAACGGAATGACAGAAAATGTTATTTCTAAAAACACGTGACGAGACAGGAAGGGGATGTTTTTGCCAAAACCCTTTACAATGCGTACTGTATCTCACACCCAATTGAAGCATAAGCGCAGTTCTCCCCTCTGTTCGTGGGTCGTTCCGAAACAAAGACAATATTCCCGGCACTTGATTTTCGTTTCGTTTATACAAATGTATGCTCGTGTCTCCTTCTGTCCGTTGAACAGCCACTCAGGCCCACGGTAGACAATTCCCATGTACGTTCTAACCATATTTGGATCACGTTTTGGCCAAGACCTCTTTGCTGTTGCACGTCACGATGCCGCCGTCCCTTTGCAATGAGACTATTGGGGGAGTACGACGATAGGGGTTGGGCCTTCCACAACGTGGTTTGCGGCCAAGATAATGTTTCAAGGGTCTTGACATGTCCACGTGGAATGAGACATCTAGTGGCATAACTTGTACGACGTTCAGAGTGTTGGGGGCCTAAATTCTTGTAGTACTTGCATAAGGAGCAGTACTGATGGCCCGAATACTCCGAGTACTGGAGTACACATCCTCGAGTACAAGCAGTACCCGGAGTACAAACATCTACATTTCTCTGAGTACAGGCCATATCTGCACTCGCAGTATTCGAAATACGGCGAGTGCACAAAGTACCTGAAGTTTTTTTATACCTTTATTACTCGCAGCAATGGCAGCATCTGTGATTTTTGAAATGGTATAAACGCCAGTGACATGATCCTAGAACCTGGGAGTAATAACTGTCGAGTCTTCAAAATGATGCAAAGAGGCTCCTGATATCCTTCACACTCCGAGTATACTCCGAGTATCGAGTATATTTCGTGCTCCGAGTACTGAGAGTATTAGAGTACTGGCGACCGGAATACTCGGTGCACTTGGAGTATGAGCAGTACTCAAGGCCTAAAAACTGCGAGTACAAGGTGTACCCGCAGTATCGGGTCCCGAAATACTCCGAGTATGGCAGTATCGTCAGCACATAATCTCCAAATACTACGAGTACAAGCAGTATTCCGAAGTACAAATACTGGGAGTACCGAACTACCTGAAGTAGTTTGTCTTCAATATTCCTTACTTTACTCCGAGGTACTCGGAGCATCTTCGGAAATATTTACAATCTTCACCGACGGGGTATATTCGACACGTCACCGTGAAACCATCCCATGATGTTCCGTCACAAGTTTATTTGTGATGGCGCGACTACTCCGACTAGGGTGTAACAACCAACGCGTGTGTGGTTTTTGACAACGGTGACGGTGCTATTGCTGAGCGATACTTCAATTAAAACATATTGTCGGTATCAGTTCAAGTTCTCTAATTGCGTTGTTGGTGTTGGCCTCTCCCATGGCTCCAAGATGATATGGTAGGAAACGAATGCCAGGCTTTACGATCTAGCTGGACATACAGTAGAGGTCACATGTCAAAGCGCTTGTTATGGGGTCAAGTTTTGCACAGATGCTGCGAGTACCTTGGAGTAAAGTAACGAGTATTGGAGATAAAATACTCCAGGTACTTCGTGTACTCGGAATATTTCGGGGTTTGATACTCCGGGATACTGCTTGTACTCGGAGTATTTCGGGTATGACACTCTCGATACTGCTTGTACTCGGAGTATTTCGGGGTCCGATACTGCGGGTACTCCTTGTACTCCGAGTATTTGGGGCTTCAGTACTGCTCATACTCCAAGTACTCCGAGTATTTAGGCCACCAGTACTTTAATACTCCCAGTACTCGAAGTACGACAAATACTCGATACTCCAAGTATACTCGGAGTATCGAGTATACTCGGAGAATCTGTCAAGTTTGGTTGATACTTTGACAACGCCGGACTTCCTTGAATCCTCGCCCTGCTTGACAAAGCACGGTAACCAACTATTCTTCGCCCAGTCCTTCAACAAATGGCACGCCAGCCACTCCTGGTAATCGGCGAAATATAATTTTAAGGAGGGTTTTCGGCTTTGCGCCACATGATATATGTATTTCAGCATCATGAATAGATGTGATGATTGAAAACCAAATGCTGGTACGTTCAAACACGTCCGGTGCCGTGTAGACACAAAAAGGTCCAACCCTCTTGCGGTACAAGTTTTGTATGCTTGCATCGTCCCGCAATATCGTTTTCAGCTTTGTCAACTTACGTCGCTCACCTGGAGAACTGCGGTAGAGGTGCACTGTTAATTTTCGGAGGGTGATCAATTGAGGAGCCCTGTACCTCACCCGAATCCTGTTTTTGGGAGAGAAAAAAAGTACCACCCGATGCACAATCCTGCCTCCTTACGTGTAAAACCAAAAATAGCTCAACACAAGAACGAGATTGGGTCCAAGAACACCTCCATTCCCAAACAAAGCGGCCAAACATTGCTACCTCTATCGTAGCACGCGTCGAATGTACCGGTAGTGGTTAAACCAACCAACAATGGCCCGTTACAAGGGGCGTCTGTGCTCTATCTACCTAACGGCCCTGGTGTCTGCGGCCTATGTAAAGGAACTTCTTAGTACTTACCTGGTAGTTCATTTTCAGATGAGTTTCGTACGCAGCACTCGAAGTGCTACTGGCGAGAACACAGCAATTCCTGCTCCTGCTATTGCAGGAACTGAGTCATTGTTAATGACTGTGTGTGGTACTCGTGAGTCTTTATTTTGAGAATCAATGATTGCTTGCGTTGTGGTGGTACTTGTAATTTTGATTGCTTAATGAATGCACTAACGGTAATTTTCACCACACACTTCTATAGTCGGCGTGACGGATGCGGATCAGGGCGAAGCTCCGATCCGTGCTTCGCTCAGGTAGCCTATCCCTGTGCGAGTAAACAACATCCAGAAATGTCGCGTGCCACGATAGATGCAGCACGTTGTGGCTGGGATCGTTTCCGAATGATCGAGCTCCTTAACCCAATTGTTTCTGACTTTAATTCTCGTTTGGCAAAGTTCCTAATTGCCTATACTGGTGGCATGGTAATTGTTCATCGGGTAGCACTTTTATTTCCGTCATGAAACAGTTTTCGGCTGGGGTATAGAGCGCGTCAAGTTAGGAGATTCAAACAAATCATGAGGCACCTCTAGTGTAGCATGCGTCGAATGAAATGCTTTTGTTAGTCGGCGACTTTGTCCTGCTGATCGCTGCAGCACTATTCCGTAAGCGATACGGTGCGTATTCGTCAAACTCTCCAACACCGTGAACCTGCTGCTGAACCAATGCTAGAGATTGGATATTGCTGCTGTAATCCGCGTATGTTTGTGTTGATGCAGCATACCGTAACTAATGCTTCTGTAACTTTCCGTGTACAGTGGGGGATCCTTCTTAATCTTGCGTCTCCCCTCAAAGTCTTATTTCGTGTGTCCTCACCAGGAACATT